>CAKNXH010057810.1:104144-122520 GCA_932178445.1 Andricus quercusramuli
ATCTACCAATAAAAGAGTCTCGCTCTATACGAGCCGCGTATAACAAAACCCCAAAAATGATCAGAACATTACCGGAAAAAAATAAAATTAGAGCGTGGGAGAAAGACATAGGGTAGGAAGAAGAGACAGGTGCACATAGAGGGCCGATAGAATTTGAAAAGTTGAAGTTCGAAGAATTGCGTCAAATGGTGATAGAGGGAATACGGATGAATGGAAAACGGCAGGAAGAAAGAGGGGAGGGAATAAAACAAGCAATTAGGAAAGAAATGGCCGAACTTTGAAAAGAGATGCGAAAATGGGAAGAAGTTAGGGAAAATTTAGAAAAAAGAAAGCAGATTTGAGAACAAATATTGGAAAAACAGGATGAGCATAATAAAGAGGTAGCGCAATTAGGAGGTACGATAGTGAAGATCGAAAAATCAAAACGGGAGTTTGGTGTAGGGGAGAGTGGGAATAATGAGAGGGAAAGGATAAGGGAAATAGAAAGAAGATTAAAAAGGACAGAAAGAGAAGAAAGAAAAAGAAACATAGTGATGAAGGGTCTAAGATTAGAAGTGAAGAGATTGGAAGAAGAAGTGGAAAATGTGTCGAAGAGGATATATGCTAAAGTAGAGTTAGAGGAAATGCAAAGTGTAGGAAAGCAAACGCGAAGATGAGAAAAAATGGTACTAGTGAAGCTAAAGAAATGAGAACATAAAAGGGAAGTGATAACAAAGGAGAGATTGTTACATGGAAGCTCGGAGAGAATAGAGGATGATTTGACACGGGTAGAAAGGAATGTGCAGTATAAGTTAAGGCAAATAGCGGAAGAGGAAAGAAGAAAGGGCACAAGAACGTTGGTTGAGCATGGAAGAACACAGCTAGAAGGAGTATGGTGGGGTTGGGACAAAGAACGGCAAGAGATATTAAGAAATGAGGTGCCAGGAAACTAGCACAGAAAGGAACGGGAGAAAGGAAAATTCAAATAGTAAGAAGCAAAGAGAGACGAGAAAGCAAGGTAGGGAAGAATGGAGGATATGTTACTAGAATATAGCAGGATTAGATAGAAAGGATAGGGATTTCATGAGAAATTTGGCACAATGCGATGTAGTAGTAATGATGGAGACGTGGCTAGATAAACAGAGATGGGAAGGAGTAAGGGGAAGGTTACCAAGAGGTTACAAATGGCAAGTTTAAAATGCAAAGAGGAAGAATAGAAATTCAGAGCAATGGGAGGAATAGTGATGGGATTAAGGATTTAATGTACAACAGGGAAGGATAACAAAGAGAGAGAAAAACGAAAAGAAGGATTAATAGTAGAAGAGGTAAAGATGGGGGCGAGAAGTTGAAGATAGTGGGGGTTTATGTGAACAGTGATATGCAGGATAAATTAGAGGGGATGAAAGAAATGATTGAAGAAAATAAAGAAGAGATTAGGCTTATAATTGGAGGGGATTTCAATTCGAGAACAGGAGATAGAGGATACTGAATAGGGAGGGAAAGAAATTGTTAAAGAGCTTTCAAGAGTTGGGATGGTTTGTCTTAAACGGAAATATAGAGGGAGATGAGGAAGGGGAATATACACGCTCTGGAGGAGAAAAAGGAACGGTTATTGATTATGTGATAGAAGATGATGAGGTAAGAGAGAAGGTCGGGAAACTAAAGGTAGGGGAGTATATAGATTCGGATCACTTTCCCATAATAGTGGCATTAGAGGGTGAAAAAAGTAATAACAATATGGATAAAAATGAAGCAAAGGTAAAGGGAACATGAAAAGGGGATTGGCCTATGGAAGGAAAAGAACAGTTTAAAGAAAAGGTCAGAAATATCAAAATGGGAGAGCGAAATGTGAATGAGGAGATGGAAATAATGATAGGAGAAATAAAAAGAGGATTAGAGTGAACAAGCAAAAGAGAAGTTCATGAAGGAGGGAATAGAAGTGGATGGAATGAGGAATATAAAGAGAAGAAGGAGGTCAGAAAGAAATTAAGAAAATGGAGGAAAGAAAAGAGTAGTGGAGAGGAATATAGGAGAAAAAAAGAAGGAGTATACTGAGTTGTGTCCTCAGGAGAAAGAGGAGGAGAATAAAAGGTTTGAGGAAGAGGTGGAGAAGGCTGGGAGGGAAGAAGAGGTTTGGAAGGTAGTAAATAGAGAGAAAGAAAAAGAGTAAATCAGGATATTGAAATAGTAGAATGGAAAAAATATTTTGAGGATTTGCTAGGTGGTGTAGAGAGAAAAGTTACCTTGATTCAGCACATCCTCTCTTTCGGTCCCGTGGCTCCTCTAATCTCGGAATTGTGGAGGCCACCAGCTCTAGGAATATCGTAAACCTGAGGGTCTTATATCGGGAGTTGAGTGGAATATTACCCAGTGGGGCAGATTCCTGAGAACGTAAACAAATCCCCTTAAATTATATTTAATCATATGCACCTAAATGCATGTCACAATGTTAATTATTAATTGAAGCATTATATTGTAAACAGTTTTTAATTTTTAGCACACCCTTATATATTTACAGGCCTAATGAAATCCACCTTTTTGTCAATCAAGAAATACAGAATTTTAGTATGCACATTCGGCACTTGATTCGAAGCCCACCTTACTAAAAAAAAAAAAATGTCACAGGCCCATACTCAATGAAGTGGAGTCATCTGGCGGTATATGTACTCATGCTACAGGACTGAAGGCCCTCTATCAGAATATGTTATCGGTTTGGCATTTTTAGGCCGCACGGTTGAATATTTTTGTCTCGTTTTTCGCATACGACATCTACATAAGCATATTTCGGAGCGAGCAGCTTGGGTTCTTCTATAAAATGTTTATATTTTGTTGAATAAAACAAATTAAGAACAATAGTAGTGTCGCTCAGTGTTAGATGTCCATGCATTTCCCCAGCGTGTCTGTTCACCCTAGTCAAACTACAGTCGGTAGACACCCCGAAGCGAGTCGAATTATCCGGAAGAATTGAACCCTTATATTGTTATGAGATCACATCCGGTTAGAAAAACTGACTTTATGAAATCATGGATTAATTCAATTTTCATCAGCAGAATCAATTTATTTATAAAACGACGGGAATGTGAAAAAATATTCATGAAAATCGGTTAATATTTGCAGTGATAATGTAAATCTTTAGTTAATACACGAATTTTGTGCATTTACACTGCAGTTTTCTACCAAATTCAGCAATTCAGTAATCTGTTTTATATTTTGAGGTCACGAAGTTGCATATTTTTGTCTAATTTTTTGCATATGTATTATGAGCCTATTTTTGCTGATTGTGTAAAATTTAATATCTCTAATTGAAACTTGGACTCCGAACGAGTCCAAGAAATGCCTGAAGGGTCGCAGGTGGTTTTCAGCAATCAAAACTACCAAAACATGTATTAACGCTATGAATAAAATAATGCATTTGCCCGATAATTCCAGTAGAGTTGCAGAGTAAGGGGAGGACGCAGTGAGAGGTGAGGTATGAGAAAATCAACATCTTAAGCTTAACCACTGATATAATTGATCCAAGAAGTTCATGACTAGTATTACAATTTAGTAAACAATTATAACGAGTGGACCTTTGCCCCACTTCCAACAAAAATCCCACTTCCCATTGATCCTTGAGAGACACAAACCAAATACACTGAAGTTACTCCGCAAAACCCAACATTAACAATGATAAGTGAGGGCGAGGCAATTACCGAGCCTCCCGCAGAATGCCTACAACTTCGGCCTTTTCAATGAAACTACCATTTTTATAACAGTCGAGTCAAACAAAGTGAAGAAAAGGATCACTAACCTGACAGCCTCCTTCTTCCTCTCCAAGAACCTCGGCCGCCAGTGGGCATTTTCCTCAGAACCGTATTCCTTTCATTTTTTTACAAGAGATATTCGTGGGCCGTATAACCGCACGAGTTGAACGTAAAGCAACGAATGAATAAAGGAGCGGTTACTTCCGTCTTGCCGGAAGGGTGTCGGCACGCAGCCGTGCGCATGGTTCTTGGGAGGGAGTGAGAGGCCGTCAGTCAGTGCTTCGGCGCGCCGCCAGCTGTTGCCACGATGCCCGATTTTCGCATTGGTGTCCGAGATCTTTCGGCACGCTCGTCGTGCCCGCCGAGGTTGTTGACAAACTGTCAAAATTGGCCTCCACCGTCGTATCCAAGTCCTGATTTTCCCTGGCATTCTTGCATGAAAGGGACTCCCATCCAATCATATATGCCCGGGAAATTTTGTTGAGTCCTCGAACGAAAATTATCTGTTGTTGCAAATCGGTGCAGATATCGCCGTCTCAGAAGTAAAGGCGAGGGTAGAGTGCTACCCCGTTCCAGCTCGCCAGATGAAAGAATATAAAAAGAACAAAAACAAAACAGACTAAATGTTCGAAATTAAAATCATCGAAGTGGAACTCCGTTGTCTGGCAAGTATCCGTGAGCTTATAATCTGACATAACCTAAGCTTTTTAAAATTGATTAAACTAGTCAAAAGTTTCGATTCGTGGCTTTAGGCTCTTTACCCCATATTAACTAAGGTTAAATTATCAATTCTTTATCATAATTTTGTGC
Organism: Andricus quercusramuli; assembly: GCA_932178445.1. NCBI lineage: Eukaryota > Metazoa > Arthropoda > Insecta > Hymenoptera > Cynipidae > Andricus > Andricus quercusramuli. Next base: position 108,677 of record CAKNXH010057810.1, read on the forward strand.
GGGTAATCAAAAAACCCCGTCACAGTATGTATGTATACCATTAAGCCATTTCCCTTTTGGGGTAGGCGTGATACTACCCGATTCAGGTAGTGTTTCTAAGTGGATAGTTTCTTGTAGTAAATAACTACAAGTGTAGGCTCACCACACCCAGGACACGCCAACAGCAAGCAGTTAGTTGTATTCCGGAACGGTCACCCATCCAAGTACTAACCGCGCCCAACACTGCTTATCTTCAGTGATCTAACGAGAACTCGTTTTTTCAGCGTGGTATGGCCGTTGGCCTTCTTCTTAATAATAATAATACTAATAAACTTCTACATAATCATATCTCGGACCAAGCATAGCCGGTTCTCCGATGAAAGTTTTATATTATAGATTACATAATCTAGATTATACGCGGGGAAAATGCAGACAGCTTACACTGCGTCAAATGGACAGAAAAGTATTTTGTGTGAAGATAACTACTATAATTTATGTTTTTTGGGTCGCTGAATCCGAATCCGGGGTCCATTCGAACTCAGCGAGTCGAATTCAAGGTCAGTTCAAGGGCAATTTCGTTCATTTCTCTAAAAACAAATTTCTGACTGCAGATTATGAAAGAACGGAAGATTTTACGTCCAGATATGTATGTTTTCATATTTCTATGACGACCTGTAAGGTCATGTTAAGGTCATTTCATTTAAATATATAGATGATTTATATGGGTAAATGGTAAATGGGCTGCATTGGACTAGACTACCATACTAATATGTTGTGGGGGTCGCTAAGTCTGAATCCGAGGCCCATTTGACCCCAGGGCGCCAAGGTCAAGGTCAGATCAAGGTCATATCAAAGTTAGATCTGAAGAAAAATGTGTCACTGTTCCAAAATTTGACTTTTACATGTTTTAAGGGTAGCTGAATTCAAATCTGAATCTCCTTTAACCCAACGAATCAGGACTAAACGAGAGTTACAGTATGGCATTTTCGAATAACGTTTATTCTTTCTTTCGCCTATAACGTTCTCTTTTATTGTCAAAGGATCTATGCAGTGGATTTCTAGTTCTCTTCGAACTATCACCATATTCATCGCCAGGTACTTGATCTCTCTTTAGCAGCCAGCAGTAGTCAGCCAACATATTCACGTCCCATTTTCCTTGCCATCGAAGTTCAGCGTCTTTTAGATCTTGATGGAAACGCTCCCCTTGCTCTTCGCTGTAATCGCCTAAGTTCTCAGGGAAATAGCTAATATGAGAGTCCATGAAATGAAGTTTGAGATTCATCAAACATCCCAAGCGTCGATAGTTCCTCACCATATTTGCTACGATGTCTTTGTAGTCATTACTTTTGTAATTTCCTAAGAAGTTTTGAGCAACATCTCGAAAACTGAGCCAAGCAGCTTTTTCTAAGCCTGTCATTGTCTTAATGAAATTTTCGTCGTAAAACATTTTACGGATCTGAGGTCCATCAAATACTCCTTCTTTCAATTTAGCATCACTTAATCGAGGAAATTCATTTGTCAAGTACTGAAAACATGTTCCTTCTTTATTCAAAACTTTGACGAATTGTTTCATAAGTCCAAGTTTAATGTGCAGAGGCGGGAGCAATACTTTTGATGGATCAATTAAAGGCTTTTGAAGTACATTATGATTTCCGGGTTCAAGTTGTTCTCTTATTGGCCAAACCTTCTTCTTGTAATGATTCGTGCGATCCCTGCTATCCCACAAACACAAAAACCAGGGATACTTTGTATATCCTGATTGTTGACCAAGAAGAATGGTTATGATTTTCAAATCACCACAAACTTGCCACTTATGTTTGTCATATTCAATTTTCTCTAATACATATTGGACGTTTTCGTAACTTTCTGTTAATTTTGTTGAATGCGCTATTGGTAGACTTGCGTACTCATTTCCATTGTTAAGCAGCACTGCCTTAAGACTTTGTTTTGACGAGTCTATAAACAATCTCCATTCTTCTGGAACGTAAACATCCTCTTTTAGTTCATTCATCAAACCGTTAACGTCTCTGCAATATACCAACATTCCTTCTTCATCTTTATTGAAGTACTGACGGAACTTCTTTTCTCGATTTCTGTAGAAAGATGACTTCGTTCCCTGTTCTACAATTCCACGGCTCTTTAACTCAGCTGCCATATATTCAGAAGCATCTTTAGGAAGACCCATGCTCCTGATGAAATCGTTTAAACTATCTTGGTTGAATAGTCTTATAGATTCATTTTTCTGCTTTCTCCGCAATTTTGGCACATATTCTTCATTTTCATGGTCTTCGTATGAGCAATCATCAGATTCTTCTCCACCGTCTAACATAATCTTCTCTATCTGTCTCTTTATTTGTCGGAGCTTCATTTATTATTGAGCTCGTATCCATATTTGCGATAGCAGACTCTTGATTAGACTTTGCAGTTATGACAGAAGACAATATTGCATAAGATATTCTTGATTTGTTTTTAACGTTGAATCCTTTAACTTTTGTGTTGCAAAAATAACAGTCTTTTTCTGATTGAGGTATTGACCATATTACCGGTGGGGAGTATTTTAACATTTTATTGTTTCTCACTTTATTCCAACGTAAAAGCATAGTGTAACAAGCGCTGCAAATGCTATCTGGAGCAAATGTTTCATTTTGAAGGAAAATTACTCTTTTATAACATTGACGACATATGTCTCTACATTGCTCATTCATTGACTTACGGCAAGTGATGACTTCATACTTTCCACAAACGTAGCAAAAAACATTTTTATCGCTGTTGCAGTCATGGCTGGTAAAAACATGATTACTTGTTGTAGCTTTATATTCTTTATCAGTTGAATCGCCAACCAATAAAGGGTGGCGGTAGCTGGATGACGACGATTGCGGGCCCGTTTCCTCACCCTGACCAATCGCCGATACTGGGCGTCCAATACCCTGCATCGTACTTTCTCTCGTGCCAGCCATGACGGCACAATGCCTTCACCACAGGGCTTAGCCGAAAAATGAAAAGCAAGAAAAAAATCCGTTTTTCGCCGTCACCACGTGGAGCACAGAAAAAACTTCGGGTGAATGGTGTTGCAGGTAACTTCGTACAGAAACTGTCTTTTGTTCTAATAAAAGTTGTCACCACCATCTTAAAAATTTGAAGCCACTAGCTTTGCTCGCTCAAGTGAAGTTAGCTGATCGTTCGTGTAACAGGCAAATTGGATAAAGGCGGCTTCATAAAAGCTCCCTTGCCGAATCGTTAGAGCTGTCAAAAGTTCCTTACAAGCGTGGGTAAAAGCAGAAAAATATCGAGACGCCAGGGAAAGCTTACCCACATGTAGAAGTTAAATTTTGGATCGTTAACACATTTTTCTTTCGATCTGACTTTGATATGACCTTGATATGACCTTCACCTTGGCACCGTGGGGTCAAGCTGGCCTCGGATTCAGACTTAGCGACCTCCACAATATATTAGTATGGTAGTCTAGTCCCATGTAGCCCATTTACCATTTACCCATATGAATCATCTATATATTTAAATAAAATGACCTTAACAGGTCATCACAAGAAAATAATAACATACATATCTGGACGTAAAATCTTCCGTTCTTTCAGAATTTGCAGTCAGAAATTTGTTTTCAGTGGAATGAACGAAATTGACCTTGAAATGACCTTGACCTTGACTCGCTGAGTCCAAGTGGACCCCGGATTCGGATTCAGCGACCCAAAAAACATAAATTATGGTAGTTATCTTCATTCAAATGACTTTTCTGTCCGTTTGACCTTCAAATGCCCTTGACCCAGATGTGCTAGGGTCAAACGGACCACGGATTCATGCTCAGCGGGTCAGAATACATGGGAATATATGTGTCGCATCTGTAAAACAGAAAAGTGTTTTTTTTTGTGTGCCGGTGTAATGAATCTTTCATTATTACGAGATAACGGCCGGATAGAAAAACTGACATTATGGAATCATAGATTAATTTAATTACATACTTTTCATAAAGCAATGTCATTTAATTCATTGAAAAGATGTTCCCCACTCTCGAGCATAACCGGTGCTCGACGCGATTCGTTTCGCTCTCTGTTTACGTTGCCGCATTGGACAGTGGGGCGAAATGGAAAAACGATGTTCAAAATAATCTGTAGCTCGCAATTCTTCATCGATTTTCAACTTTTTTTTTCAATAAATTCAGTATTAAGTTCTTAAGAATTATCTCGAGGCCGATTTTTGAATTTTTTCTTTTAAATTTATATAGAACTGCAAACATCGACAAAAATGTTGATTTACAAACTTTTTTTTTTAAATCTCTGTAAAAATTTTTTTTAGTGTCATCAGGCCCCAGGTTTGATGCGCAAGGGTCAGTGAAAAAAAAATTTGTTGTTATGTCAAGTTATTTGTTATAAACAAATATTTGCAACAAATAGCCAGTATGATGGATTATGTTTTTGTGAAGTATATTTATGCATCGAAATCGCTCGTTCTGAGCAACGAGGTGACATGCAAATGTGATGTCCGATATCATTTGTTAACTTTAACAACAAATAATATAAATAAATGCATGATTTGAACAGTTTTAGGCAGAAACAAACCGTATTTTCTTCCGATTGTCCTCGAATCTCATTGCCAGTGATACACGTCGATGTTTTTTTGTCACCTAAAATAATTTGTTCAATTCATCAACAATTATTATAAACAAATGCATGATCTGAACAGTTTTAGGCAGAAACAAACCGAATTTTCTTCCTATTGCCCTCGAATCTCATTGCCTGTGATACACATTGATGTATTTTTGTCATCTGAAATAATTTGTTGATTTTATTAACAATTATTATAAACAAATTCATGATCTAAACAGTTTTAGGCAGAAACAAACCGAATTTCCTTTCGATTATCTTCGAATCTCATTGCCTGTGATGCACATTGATATATTTTTGTCATCCGATATAATTTCTTCAATTTATCAACAAATAATATAATTACATGCATGATTTGAATAGTTTTAGGCAGAAACGAACCGAATTTTTTTCCGATTGCCTTCGAATCTCATTGCCGATGATATACAGTGATGTATTTCTGTCATCTGAAAAAATTTGTTAAATTGATCAACAATTATTATAAGCAAATGCATGATCTGAACAGTTTTAGACAGAAACAAACCGAATTTTCTTCCGATTGTCTTCGAATCTCATCGCCTGTGATGCGCATTGATATATTTTTGTTATCTGATATGATTTGTTGAATTTATCAACAAATAATATAAGTAAATGCCTGATTTGAACAGTTTATGGTAAAAACGGACCGAATTCTTTTCTGATTGTCTTCAAGTCTTAATAAATGATATAACCCGTTAATTCATCAACGAATAATATAAATATGAATCAACAAATCCATGGTTTGGACATTCCAGTGTAGCGTAAGATCGTCCTTCCTTTCCATTTCTTATTTTCCTATCATTTTTTTACTTAAATTCGCCGCCATATTACCATCATATAAGATATTTTGCCTGTCGCCACCAGATGGCAACACATGTTATATGCGCATGCGTGATTCTTGTTCAACGAGAGGAGACAGCTGAACGTTTAGACATTTTGTATTGAATACTCGAGTAGAGAACAAGAGAATCTCGCAAAGATATTCATTCTGTTCTGTTAACTGGAAATAATGTTCTGATGATATTGAATATTCATATTCTTATATTTAAGTTGACGTAGGAAGTTGACACTTATATCACAAAGTTATTTGTCACTCACGAATTGTTGTTTTATCTCCTGAAGTTCAGAGATATCAACTATTTTTTCTTGTTTCTTTAATTTTCTTTTCCATAGGTTTTAAGTATCACGAAATTTCTTCGTTCATTTTTTCATTATTTTTAAAATTGTTATTTTATTCATTTTAATTTACGTGTTAGGATGAATTCTCTGGAGCTACCAATAGAGAGCTGATGTGATATTGCAAGGCAAAATCACAAAATGAACGACACTGATTTATCTGTAACGCTTTGGAATTACATCCGGGAAAATTATCCAGTCGATGATAACCAAATTAAATTAGTTACTGGCAAACTATTACAGTACTTTATCCCTAGATTAAAAAAAATTGGAAATCTTCTTTTTACGAAAAAGAAAAGCTCAAGCGCAGATACGGCAAATGGCTCCTCACGAAATTCACTTTTTCTTTAACTACACCAAAGATCGGTAGACGTTCTAATAAAGATTTTTCAAGCAGCTCTACGTCCACGAAAAGAAGGAAGCCTCAAGAAATTCAGGAATGCTTTTCTGAACTTGAGATTCAACTAGCCTTTCTTAGAAATCTGAGAGCTGCTGGAAACACAAAATTAGCGAACAAAATAACTCGACTTTTGAATGATGCAGATAAAAATGAGATCGAGGAGAGCATCATCAGATTCTCTGATGACAAAGCTATTGCATTAATTGAAGATGCAAAGCTTTCTAAGCATCAGTATGAAATAATTCGCTCTAAAGCGAAAGCCAAAAAGGCAGACATTTTTGTCCCGTATAAAAATTTGCTCGATGCAAGGAAGCGATGTTATCCTCCCGATTCAGCACTTACTATTACTGGTCAGAGTGTCTCTATTAAGTTACAAGAACTGCTGGATCATACGGCAAAACGTTTGACAGAGATTCCTACAATCAAGAGGTCCATAATAGAGAAAAACGTCAAGTCTCTGAAACTACACCTAAAATACGGTTGTGATGGAGCATCAGACGAAAGTGTTTACAAACAAAATCTCCTGGATGGCATGCAGTCTGATGAGAGTATTTTCATGGTCTCGATGGTACACATATTGTTGGATTCTGAAACTGAAGTGATTCGGAAGAACCCTCACCCAGGATCTACCAAATTCTGCATACCGATAGCATTTCAATTTGCCAAAGAGACTCCCGAATTGACGAGATCTGAGATCGGCGGTATAAAAGAGGAAATTAAAACAACTTTCGCCGACTAAAATCACAATTGGCAAATTTAGGTGCGAGGTGGATTATGAGATGCTATTGACTATGCTGGATGGTAAAGTAGCCCAAAATCTCACAGAAACGCCAAGTGCAGCAACATGCCATTTGTGCAAAGCGAAACCTTCAGAAATGAATGATCTGAATCGAGTGTTGAAAAAAGATGTTCTTGAGACAGATTATGAGCTTGGCCTTTCACCACTCCGCGCTAAAATACGTTTCATGGTTCTTATCCTCAATATTGCTTATCGCTTACATTTTTGCAAATGGCAAGCGAGCACCAATCAGCAAAAAACGCAAATGAAGACCACAAGATTAAGAATCCAGCTAGAATTTCGGAAAGAGATGGGTTTAATTATCGACATACCCAAGCATGGAGCAGGAACATCAAATGATGGGAATACTGCTCGAAAATTTTTTCAAGATCCTGAATCGACAGCAAAGATCACAGGTGTTGATGTTCGCTTGATCGAGCGATTTAGCATAATTTTGCAGGTTCTTTCTTGTGGTCAAAAAATCGACTCAGAGAAATTCAAAAACTATGCTCTCGAAACTGCACGAATGTATGTAGAATTGTATAAATGGTATTATATGCCATCATCTGTTCACAAAATTCTTTTGCACGGAGCGGAGATAATCAAATCGTTCAGTATTCCCATCGGCCTCTTATCTGAAGAAGCACAAGAAGCCCGTAATAAAGATTTTAAACGATTCCGCGAATTCAATACTCATAAGTGCAGTCGGTTAGCCACTAATACTGATCTATTGCATGAATTACTCGTCTCATCTGATGCATACTTGTCACATCTCAGAGGAAGCTGGAGACATATAGATAGTGATTTGCATCCTGAAGCTCTTGAGCTCTTGATTCTAGAATAAATCGTTCTTGAAATGAGGACTGGAATTATGAAATGTCCATAATAAGAATTTGTTCAAATGATTCGTTCATAAAAATGTTGAATGATATTTTGAGTCAAAAAAATATCAATGAGCATCGCAGGCAATGAGATTTGAAGGCAATCGGAAGAAAATTTGGTTCGTTTCTGCCTAAAACTATTCAAATCATGCAATTGTTTATATTATTTGTTGAAAAAGTTAAAAAATGATATCGGATGACAAAAATATATAAATTTGCATCACAGGCAATGAGATTCGAAGATAACCGAAAGAAAATTCTGTTTGTTTCTGCCTAAAACTGTTTAGATCATGCATTTGTTTATAATAATTGTTGATAATATCAACAAATTATTTTATATGACAAAAATACATCAATGTGTATCACAGGCAATGAGATTAGAGGGCAATCGTGAGTAAATTCGGTTTGTTTCTGCCTAAAACTGTTCAGATCATGCATTTTCTTATAATAATTATAATAAATTTAAATTGAAAATTTAAAGATTTTTCGGGTTTCAATCGTGTGCGAAACTATGAATGTTGCCGACGTTTCGTGAACATTGCAGTTCACTACTTCAGGGCTGACCTGAAACTGAAGTTTCAGGTTATGTTGTTCTTATATATGTATTCTCTACGATGCCTGTGATTGGCCAGAGCGCCCCATGGTGGGGACTGGTTGGACTTGATTGGCCAATCAGGTCTTTTTTAAAAAACCCCGGGAGGACGGAAAGCCAAATCGGATTGGTATTATATCCATTGTCCCTATTGATGTTATTAGGGTGTTTCAAGATTTCGATTGCTTCTCTATGTTTTCTTGGAAATTTATTGTACGTTTTGGCGATGACGGTTGTTTTGTCAAATAAAATACTATGTCCTGTTTCGATATGATGCTCAGCTACTGCTGATTGTGTGAAACGTTTTAGCCTAACTTTACTCTCATGTTCCTTTACACGTTGACTTACCGCCCTCCCGGTTTCTCCAATATAGACTTTACCACAAGAACAAGGGATTTGATATACTTCCGGATCACTGAAAGGTTCCTCTTTATCTATAGTGTTGTTTAGAAGTTGTCCTATTTTTGCAGGTGGTTTGAATATAGTTTGGATGTTGTGTTTGTTGAGAATTCTTCCTATTTGTTCCGTGATACCTTGAATGTAGGGTAGGATGGTGGTTGTTTTTCTCTCTCTTTCTTTAGTAGGTTGTGTTGACTTGTTTTCTTGAGTGTATTTTCTTATTGCTTTATTAATTTGTTTGTTTGTGTAATCGTTTTGTATTAGGATTTGTTTAACATTTTGTAATTCCTTTTGTAAGTTATCTTTATCTCTTATGGAGACAGCTCTGTATACAAGGGAATTGATGACCGATTGCTTTTGAGATGGGTGGTGGTGGGAGGAGGCATGCAAGTATCTGTTTGTATGCGTGGGTTTTCTGTAAACTTCATGTCCTAATGTGTTATCAGATCTTTTATAAACTAGTACGTCCAAGAAAGGTAATTTTCCGTTTTGTTCAATTTCCATAGTGAACTTGATATTAGGGTGTATTTGATTGATGAAATCGAAAAATTTGTTTAGTTCGTCTAGTCCGTGTCTCCAGATGACAAAAGTGTCGTCAACGTAACGGCACCAGAATTCCGGTTTAAGCTTGGATTTGTTAAAGATTTTAGTTTCTAAATTTTCCATAAAAATGTTGGCTATTACAGGTGAGATTGGAGATCCCATTGCTGCTCCTGAGGTTTGTTCCTAGAATTGGTTATTGAAAGAGAAATAGGTATTAGTGAGACAGTGTTCTATTAAAGGTGTAGGGTTGGAGGGGAAGTTTGCAAAGGATTTAATAATATCGATTGTATCAGAGATTTGTACTCTTGTAAAGAGAGATACTACGTCGAAACTTACTAGGATGTCTTGGGGTTGAATGTGAATCTCTTGTATTTTTCTGATGAAGTCAAAAGAGTTTTGGCAACATTCATAGTTTCGCACACGATTGAAACCCGAAAAATCTTTAAATTTTAAATTTCTAAATTTTAAATTTAAATTTATTATAATGAATCATCGTGAAAGTATCAAATCTATCTATAATAATTGTTGATAAATCAAACAAATTATTTTAGGTGACAATAATACATCAATGTGTATCACTGGCAATGACATTCGAGGACAATCGGAAGAAAATACGGTTTGTTTCTGCCTAAAACTGTTCAAATCATTCATTTTTTTATATTATTTGTTGCTAAAGTTAACAAATGATATCGGACATCACATTTTCATGATCACATGTCACCTCGTTGCTCAGAACGAGCGATTTCGATGCATAAATATACTTCACAAAAACATAATCCATCATACTGGCTATTTGTTGCAAATATTTGTTTATAACAAATAACTTGACATAACAACAAATTTTTTTCTTTCACTGACCCTTGCGCATTAAACCTGAGGCCTGATGCCACTAAAAAAAACTTTTAGAGAGAATTAAAACAAAAAGTTTGTAAATCAACATTTTTTTCAATGTTTGCAGTTCTATATAAATTGAAAAAAAAAATTCGAAAATCGGCCTCGACATGTTTCTTAAGAATTTATTGCTGAATTTTTTGGGAAAAAAAAGTTGAAAATCGATGAAGAATTGCGAGCTACAGATTATTTTGAACATCATTTTTCCATTTCGCCCAGCCGTCGCGGTCGTGTTGGGGAAGAGCTCGAGCGGGAATAAGAGGAAACGGTAAAGGAGCCAGAGGCAAGGGAAGTAGAGGCGACCGCAGCAAAAATAACTTTTCGTGGTTCATAGGGAAGTAAGGTATTCAAACAATTGAAAATTGGCAACAAAAATTGTTAAATATACTCAAGAAAAAAAATATCACTCTCAGCATCCGTTAATTGTGTCAGTAATTCCAGAAAATAACGTTGCACATTTTAAGGGAGAAGCAATAGTTTAAACAAATTGAAATCGCTCCAATAATTAGCAAAAACCACTGGAAAAGATTTGACTATCAACATTCGTTAATTGTGACATTAACTTCGGAAAACAATAACTTATAACGAAATTCAAGAATTCTGAATCAGACTAAAATCAAATTCAAACTTATTCATGAACTTATAACGAATCAAAGGAGACAAAATGTTTAAACAAATGAGAATTGTTCCAATAATCACAAATCTGTATGTTTCAAGATATGATTCTGTAAATGACGTACGCGAGATATTAAAGAAAAATATTAAAAGGCGGTGCGGCCTCAAATGCAGAACAGAGTACTGACTTGCTAAATATATTAAACCAAAAAAACCACTTTAACCATTCGTTCATTGTGCCATTAATTACAGAAAATAATATTTTTTCACGATTTATGAGGAAAAAATGTTCAAAGAAATGAAAGGTTTTTTACAAAGTACTAAATATCCTGAAGAAAATATATTAATCTATAATTATGTTGATTGTGTCGTTCATTCCAGAAAATAACTTTTCACAATTCTTATGACTTGCAGGGAGAAAGAATTGTTTAAACGAATAACAATTGTTAAAACAACTTAGAATTATTTTAAAAAATACTTGGAAACTCTCTACTTATGCATTATAAATTATTCTCGTGGAAAAAATTGCAAAACATAACGTCGTTAGCGTGAATTTGGTAGAAAACTGCAGTGTAAATGTAAGGAAGTTGTATATCACCTAAAGATTTACATTATTACTGCAAACATTAACCAATTTTCATGAATCATTTATTAACTTTCTCGTAATTCTATAAATGAATTTATTTTGCTAATTAAAATTGAATTAATCCATGCTTTCATAATGTCAGTTTTTCTAACCGGCCTTGATCTCATAACAATGCAAGGGCTTATTCGTTCACTCGGAAAACGATTTGTTTGACCCAACTCAATTTTTTGGTGGTTTCAACAAAATCTTTTGGTAGTTGGAGTATTTGGTTGATTCAACCAAAAAAATTGGTTAGGTCAATCAAATATTTTATTGAATCGGCAAAAATTTGTTTAATTTAACCAAATTTTCATGTATATCCAACAAAACAGTTTGTATGGTTCAAGAAAAGTTTTTTTCTGAGTGTTCTGGGTAATTCGACTCGCTCTGGGATGTCTGCCGGCTGATGTTTTATGAGGGTGAACAGGCACGCTGGGGAAATGTACGGACAGCTAACACTGAGCATCACTGCTATTGTTCTCACGTTTTTTGGTTATTAAACAAAATATAAACATTTTATCGAGAAACCGGCACTGTTCGCTTCGAGATATGCTTATGTAGATATCGTATGCAAAAAATTAGAAAAGAATATACAACTGTGTGGACTAAAAATTCCGAACCGATTACATATTCTGATAAAGGGCCTCAAATGATACATCAGAAGCAAGGGTGCCCTGTCTATAGACCTCTGTTACACCGGGGGTTTAAAATAAAAAGGCATAGTAAAATAGGTTTTCACCACAGTGCTACGGGACTTGATTGGACCAGACTTACAAGAGAATAATAAGCCAATTAATAAATAAATGATCATCAAAGAGGACCCACATCAAATCAGGGGTCTTCAGCAAGAAGAAATTTGGCCGTATTTACTCCCGAGCCAGAAGTTTCGTTTCCACCATAAGGCTTCCTCACTCAGCACAGAAAACGTCTGTCTCAGTCTTACAGCTGAGGGAGAAGGCGTAGTGGTGTAAACGAAACATGTGGCACGGAAGTAAAAACGAACAAATTTCCCCTCGCTGAAGAGGCCTGATTCACTGCAAGAAATAAAACTAGAATGCCCGTTGGTTTTACTATAAGACTATACGCATAATTTGAGGTAATTTCATGCTTTATATATCATGAGAAACCTCAAAATAGTAGCTTATGTGGCAGGTTTTAGGCGAGGAGATTTTTTTTCGGCAGGAGCAGTCGGTAAAACGTAGGCGAGCTGAAAGCGCAGTCATAGGCATGTCAAAGGCGCAGTTTCAGGGGAGCCGAAAACGCAGCTGAAGGTGAGCGCGCGCCCCATACAATATTTCTTCCCACATTGATACCAAAAATTGCATTTGCCAAAAGCAAAAAAACGAAGGAATATTGAACTTTTAAGCCAATCAACTCACGTTATGGAAAAAAGTCGAGACACGAAAGACAAGAAAAATGTTGCTTTTTAAAAGCTCTACAAGATTATCATAACAACTTTTCTTGAAAAATCGCAAATTTTAATTTCTTGACCAACGGTTCTGGGGTTAACCACAAAAAAATAAATTCTATTTTGCAGTCAAACAATGCAATATACGAAAGAATATAAAGACGAAAATTGTGCACTCAAAAAAGATCTATAAATTTTTTAACAAGTTTTTTCAATAGGAGAAGTAATTAGGTTTTTTTCGTAAAAACATTGAAAGTAAAAATAGAAAATTTGAACAAATGACATAACTACGAACAAAAATAAAGACACAAAAGTTGTTTATCCAAAAATGATCTACAAAGTACCCCGCACACTTCTATGGAAAATATGGTCCCGGTCAATTTGGCTGAAATTCTTGTCTAATGTATTTTATAATATCCTGATGAAATAAAGTCCCTAGACACTGGGTCCAAAAAATGCAAGGTTTCGAAATAGGAGAGACCAAATGTCACTTTTCATGGACGCGAGAGGAGTTTCACGGACACACGATGACCTGGCATGAAATTACATGTCACATGACACATCACATGACATGCCATGACACATGAGATGACACATAGCATGACACATGACATGCCATGACATGACATGACACATAACATGACATGACATGGCACATAACATGACATGACATGACACATGACATGACACATGACATTACACATGACATGACACATGACATAACACATGACATGACACATGACATGACACATGACATGACACATGACATGACACATGACATGACACATGACATGACACATGACATGACATGACACATGACACATGAGATGACACATGACATGACACATGAGATGACACATGAGATGACACATGACATGACACATGACGTGACACATGACGTGACACATGACGTGACACATGAC
>CAKNXH010057810.1:122719-140276 GCA_932178445.1 Andricus quercusramuli
GACTTGACACATGACTTGACACATGACTTGACACATGACTTGACACAAGAAGTGACACATGATGTTTTGTCAAGTAGTGAATAAGCACTTATTTATTAAACACTGAATTTACCAATTACTAATTATATTAAATGAAACACAATTATTCAAATCGATAATATTTATTTTCATTCACAAGATGCACGACTCAAATCGGCAGCGGCCTTGTTACTAGTGAAGTGAAGGTCGATTTCTCTCCTTATCACTGCCCGGCTCCCCTTCTTATCGTAGAAGAGGGGGAAAAAGGGCAGGTGAAACAAGTTTTCGTTCATGGTCATAGTCACTACTTCTAATAATAAACAATCGTATAACAACTTTCGTAGATTCGAGGAGCACCCAATTACAAGATCGATAAATACATTCCGTGCGACAATCCAAACTCCCCCCTCGGCGATAGGATGATTGATACATCATTTTAATTTTATAATCGTCAATTTCCATCGTCTATCTGTGCATGACGCTTTACATTAGAGTATCGATAGGTTGAAAAAAAATACAAAATGAACACTAGGTCACAATTTCAGGCGTTGGCATGGTTTGTATCTATTGGTAAGGGTGCTACTTTTGTTACGTTTCGTTTGAAGGTATTTTCGGCCGTCTCCATGCTGACAGCTCTTACGATTCCATCCGATTCAGGAAATACTTCGATAAACGCCCCATCGGCCACTGCATTGACGGAGTATTTTCTTCCTTGAGGAGAACGATGGATCCCACCTTTATTTGGTGTTCTCCGTTTTTTCAATTATTCCGAATGTTCAATTCGTTGATATACTCCTTGTTCCACCTTTCCCAGAAGTGCTGACGCATTTTTTGTATGTGTAGCCATCTAGCTGATGCGGGAGGTGATGCTGCAGTGAGATCTACCTCTGGTAGATTTGTGAGAGAAACACCTATTAAGAAATGACCAGAAGTTAGGGCAATCACGTCGTTTGGATCGCAAGAAATAGGTGTGAGAGGGCGTGAATTCAGAATCGCTTCGAAATCGATGGCAAACGTATTAAGTTCTTTAAAGGTAAAAAGAACATCACCTATGATACGTCTAAAATGATGTTTGAGGACCTTCACCGTGGCTTCCCATATTCCTCCAAAGTGAGGTGATAAATGAGGAATGAATTTCCATTGAATCCCTTGATCACTAAGGAAGTGAGAGACCCTTTCATTGTGCATCTCAGATTGTAACAGACTTTTAATATCACTTAGCTCATTATTTGCTCCTCTGAAATTAGTTCCGTTGTCGGAATATATGAGATTAGGCCTTTCACGTCTGGCTGTAAACCGACGGAGAGCAGCTAGGAAACCTTCGGTGGTCATGTCACTAACCACTTCAAGATGCATTGCCTTAACGGCGAGACAAATGAAGACTGCGACGTAAACCTTGACTTGTGATCGATTACGGAATTTGTTTTCTTTTATGTAAAATGGACGACAATAATCCACTCCAACGTTACTAAATGGGCGTGCTTCAATTATTATAATGCTTGGCAAGTTCCCCATTACGTATTCAGCTGTAGACGGATTTACACGGAAGCATCTGATACATTTACGAATGACCTTTCGCACTTGACTTCGGCCATCAAGGGGCCAAAATCGTCCACGTAATGCATACAACGTTGTCTGTATCCCGAAGTGTTTGTTTCCCAATTGCTCGGTGAGAATTATTAGCTTAGTGATATGACTTGATCGTGGCAAGATCATGGGATGCTATTGGGATTCAGAAATGGATGAGTTTTTTAATCTGCCGCCCACCCTGATGATTCCATCTTGATCAATAAATGGGCCAAGTGATGTTACTTGCTCTTTTTTTTAACTCTTCTTCCCTTTTTCAAATCGTTCATGTCTTCAGCGAAATGAGTGATTTGAGTCGCGAGGATTATAGCCTTTTCCGCATTGTTTATTTCTGATGCGCGTAAAAACCCCTTTTTGTAGTTATTTATTTTCAAGCGAAGACAATACGCGATAATTCTTTTAAGCCTTGGGAAGGACGAAAACTTGTTGAAGAATTCTGAATTCGGAAGAGTGGTTAAACGGACTTCTTTCGTAAGCCCTGAGGATTTGCTTGATGATGGAATTTCGATTGTAGGCCAAGCGGATTCATCACGGTTAAGCCAGTCTGGACCAAATTTCCGAAGATCATTTTAAATAAATTTTGCGGGCATTTGTACTCTCAATAATGCATCGGCAGGGTTGTCATCTGTGTACACGTGTCTACAATTTTGAATTTTCTTCTTCTGTTGTATTTGGGAGACGAGATTTGCAATAAGCGTTTCTAAACGATGAAGAGAATTATTTATCCAAAAGTAAACGATGGTTGAATCGGTCCAAAAAAACGGTCTTACTTATGGAAACATTAATCGCTTCGTGTACTGTTGAGTACAGTTTCGCGAGTAGTTGCGCACCGCAGAGCTCCAAATTTGCGATGTTGATAGTTTTTAAGGGGGCTACTCTAGATTTGGCATAAAGTAATTTAGTTTCAGAGTGACCTTGGCTATTGTTCGACTCAATATACAGGGTGTTTTTTTTTAACTTGAGACAACGAAATATCTCAAAAAATACGCATCCCACGGAAAAAATGTCTGGAATAAAAACCTTTCATTTTCGAGGGGGAAGAAAGATTTGTTAAAATTTACCCCACAATCACCCCCACAGGAGGCAGGGGTGGGGCTAACTTTGTAATTTCAAATGGCAACCCCAATTTTTTATCACAGATTCAGATTCTTCTTTACGAAATACGTAAGTTTTATTCGGAAAATTTGTTCCGATTCGCGATAGATGGCGCTACAATTGCGAAAAACGGAATTGTGGACACTACTTTTAGCTCTACCCAGGAATAACGACGCGGACGTAGTAGTTGTCTATTCCCTTCGGGGTGCTTAATTTCGGTGAGTCCCCTTGTATCTCACCATCCATCGGGGTGCTTCATTTTGGTGACTCCCCTTGCCTCTCACCACAGGGATGCTTGATTTCGATTAATTATTTTACAATAAGTGCTCAAAATGGTGTCCTCGCACTTCGATGCACTTGTTAATCCAAACTTTCAAAGATTCCACACAACTGCGAATTGTGTCTGGTGATATTTGTGCACAAGCAGACCTGATTCGCTCGATCATGTTATACCGAGTTGTGGGCACTTCTTGATACACGCGATTCTTTAGATAACCCCACAAATAGAAATCCGGCGCCGTAAGATCTGGCGATCTGGCAGGCCAATTTACTGGGCCTCCTCTACCGATCCATCGTCCATTGAATTCGCGATTGAGCACTTCCCTCGCGAATGCCGCATAATGTGCTGGACAATCGTCATGTTAAAACCACATGTTGTGTCGCACTTCCAAGCTTAGGTCTTCCAGCAATATTGGAAGTTGATTTTCTAAAAAGTCACGATATTTTTCACCGTTCAAATTTTCATCAATAAAATACGGACCGATAAGTTGATCTCCAATTATTCCACACCAAACGTTCACGGACCATGGACGCTGATGCTCAACTTCACGCAACCAATGTGGATTTTCTACACTCCAATAATGCATGTTGTGCCGATTAACGTTACCATGGTTTGTGAAAGACGACTCGTCTGTGAAGAGTACTAGAAAAAAGAAATTCGGGTTTCCTTGTATCTGCTGAACCGCCCATTGACAAAATGTCACTCGGTTCTGAAAATCATTTCCATGAAGTTCTTGATGCAGTGAAATATGATACGGATGATAATTATTACGTTTTAATACCTTCCAAACACTGGATAGAGACATTCCGGAATCGCGGCTTAGTTGTCGAGTACTAACATGAGGGTCATGAGTGACATGATATTCCTGCCACTTTCTCCATAAATGAGAATCATTTCTTCTGTTGCTGAGATAGAATTTCCATTGTAAAAGTAATGAAGTAAGGTAATGAGGAAATACAAAGACACTCAAACCAACTCAAACGAACGTGACCAACAACAATAACCCAAACGAAAGTAACCAACACACCCAAATCAAATGAACACAATCAACCTTCCTAATGAATAAACGTTAGGCACGGACAGAAGCGGTTATTGCTCGGCCGGAAGGACGTCGAGGATTGTAGACAGTGGAGACTCGATGATATGTAATCTCTACATACAAAATCGACTGTCGTCAACCAACTGCATTCGGGAATGGTTTTCGACAGTTTTATCACTTTTACTGTCCCGTTGCCAAAAGTTCAAGCACCCCGATGGATGGTGAGAGACAAGGGGACTCACCGAAATTAAGCATCCCGAAGGGAATAGACAACTACTACGTCCGCGTCGTTATTCCTGGGTAGAGCTAAAAGTAGTGTCAACAATTTCATTTTTCGCAATTGCAGCGCCATCTATCGCGAATCGAAACAAATTTTCCCATTAAAACTTACGTATTTCGTAAAGGAAAATCTGAATCTGTGATAAAAAATTGGGGTTGCCATTTGAAATTACAAAGTTACCCCCACCCCTGCCTCCTGTGGGGGTGGGGGTGGGGTAAATTTTAACAAATCCTTTTTCCCCCTCGAAAATAAAAAGTTTTTATTCCAGACATTTTTTCCGTAGGATGCGTATTTTTTGAGATATTTCGTTGTCTCAAGTTTAAAAAAACTCCCTGTATATGCAAGCTCCGTAACCCTTCTCGCTCGCATCACAAAATCCATGCAGCTGAACGTCACTGGCTCCATTCAAACTATCTTCATATCAAAGCGCAAGCCCCCGAGAAGTGTTATTTCCGAATGAAATTCCATCCATGTTTTGTGTATGTAATTCGATAATGACTCATCTCAATCTACTTTTAATTCCCAGAGTTTTTGCATGATTATTTTTGCGAATAAAATGATTGGTCCAATTAAGCCTAGAGGGTCAAAAGGTTTGACAATATCAGAGAGTATCGTCCTTTTTATGCTTTTGGATTTCAGTAATGGAGAATTTACAGAGTAAATTATACTGTCATTATTAGAGTTCCATGAAACACCCAGGGTCTTCAATGTTTTACTATCACTAAATTGAATTTTTTGATTGATGCTATTGTATGGAATTCCTTGTAGGAGATTTATGTCATTTAAGGCCCACTGACGCATATTGAAACAACCGAGATTGAGCAGTTTTATTATACTATCGCGTATTTGAAGTCCTTCTTCAATAGTTTCCGCTCCTGTGATAAGATCATCCACATATAGATCTCTTTTAAGAATGACAGCTGCCTTCGGATGCTCATGACCTTCATCATTTATCAATTTCTTAATAGCGCGTGTCGCAAGATACGGAGAAGAACTTATTCCAAATGTGACCGTATTTAATTGAAAGGTTTCAAGATTTATCCCATCGCGTCGCCACAAAATTCTCTGAAATCTTCTGTCTTCATCTCGAATCTCAAATTGGAATCTGAATCGAAGTATGTACGATATAATGTCATCTTGTAATGTGGGTCCTACCCTTAGTGTATCGTTTAATGAAAGACCGGATTCGGATTTTGCTGAACCATCAAAGACTACTCTCACCCTTGTTGTTGAACTACCTTCCTTAAATACAGCATGGTGTGGTAAATAGAAACCAACTCCCCTCTCATCCTGGATTGGCGACATCTGTCCGAGTTTTAAATATTCTTCAATGATTTCCGAATATTGATTTCGCAATTCGGGTTGATGTTTGAATCTTCGTTCGAGACTACTGAGGCGTTTTAAACCTACGGATCGTGATTCTCCTAACTTCTTATGATTTTCTAGAAAGGGGTAGTGCTACTATGTATCGGCCTAAATGATTACGAGTTGTATGAATACGAAACTGCTCTCCACATGCAGCCTGCTCAGGAGAAAGGTGAATTTGACCGAAACCCTCTTCAAATTCCCAAAATTTGGAAATTTGAGATCTTAGCTCGGCAAAATCGCATTTTACTGTGCGTGATGCGGTGAGAGATGTGGAATCAACATTTCCGCCTATAATCCATCCTAGTTCAATTTTCTGTAAAATTAAATCGCTACCCTGTTCAGATAATATGATTTCACCTGCGCAAAAACTGGATAACGACGGTCCAGATCCAAGAAGCATGTCCACTTTTGATGGTAAATGAAACGTTGGATCAGCGAGTTGTATATTTGAAGGTATTTTTATCGCATCCCGAGGAATAATATCATTCGGTACTAATTCAGCTATCTGTGGGATTGTGAGGAAGCTAAGTGTTCTTTCATAACTGCTATGTAAAGAACGAATTGTTGTTTCGACTACAGCATTATCGACTGTTGTTCGGTTATTTAATGCACCCACAGGAACAGAACATATCTTCTTTGGCAATCGTAGTGCCATAGCTAAGTTCTCCGTTATGAAATTAGCAGATGAACATGTGTGAAGAAGAGCTCGGCATTGTATAGGCCGTCTGTCTTTATCCAATGAATAAATCACTGCGCTTTTCATTAATTGATTCATTGGAATTTTCGTCGTTAAGGAGATGCAGGGCCGTCTCTAGGGTTGCGGGGGCCCCGGGCCGGTTACATTGTGGGGGCCCATTACCGGTCCAGTTTGTAGTGTTTTGTGGGGGCCCCTGAAATGTGGGGGCCCCGACAGCCCTATTGTAAAGACGGCCCTGAGGAGATGTATCGTTCACTATTTTCTGTGGGTTTCATGAGCTATGAGTTTAAAATTGAAGACTCAAGATCCAAGAGTGTGTTACGTTTTTTGTTGCAAACCATCCAATTACCGAATTGACATTCCGCTAATTTGTGATTAAATCGAATGCAATTTCGGCAAAGTGAGGCGTCTTGCACAACTTGAATTCTTTCCGGAATTAAAAAACTGCGAGATTGTTCATATCGAAAGATCGGATGAGTCTTGCATCTGCAAGCCGGACATGGTTTTATAGTCGATTTTAGGAAAGTTGCTTTTGTGTTCCTTTGATTTCCGGAGCTACCTGGTGTACCACTTGTGTCTTTACTAAGATTTTTATATTGAGATTCTCGCTGAGATAAACGAGTGGCTGTTCTGTATAAAAATTCTAACATGTCGTCGAGTCAAGGGAATTCGTCTCGTTTTATGGTTTCATCCCATTTTTCTAATGTCGTTTTGTGCAATTTTTCTTCAATATTTTGAACCAGAATTTCTTCTGAGATCTTTACGCCCAATGAAGCTAATGATAACATGTGTTGTTGTGTGTCATCAGCTAGCTTTATTAAACCTTCGGAGGTTTGCTTTTCTTGGACTGGTAGACGCAGGATTAAACTAAGATGTCGAGAAATAATTAAAGGTTTGTCTTGGTATGTTTTCTTTAAGAGATGCCATGCACGATTATAATTTTCTTCTGTTATTAAAAAAAACAGATATTTTTTTGCTGCATCGTCTTTAAGTGCTGATTTTAAATATTGAAGTTAAATGCATACTTAAGGTACAGCTTATTACGTTTCATTGATGGAATAGCTGAAATACGTAATTTGACGATATCTCAAAAACAGGATCAGCCAGGATTTCAATTCAAACGGATTTTTTATGTATATTTGTGTCCGAATATCATACCGCAAACCAATTTTATTGAAGCTTTTGTGATACCTATTCCTCCTTCCTGACCACCGTGGTATCAAGACCTTAGAAGAGAGCTGCAACGACCGTACCCAATATATTTGGTACAAGTAATTGTCCTTGGGATAGGTGCTCTTGGAGGTGCGAAAAATTCACTGGTTCGTAACCCTAAAGCAATACGCGCGTGCCAAAAATATGCCAAGGCACTTGCGAGATGGATGCAGGAAGCTGACATCCTTGGGTCGCCTCGTGTCCTCAAGAATCATCAGGGTTTCGTCGGCCTGTCGTTGTGATTTCATCGTGCCCTGTGACCACTCATCTGACGGTTGTGAGACGTGGCCATAAGTGTGATTTACCGCGGTTCTACTGGGGGCTTTTGACATTTTTTAGATGGCAGTTGCTCTCAGTGGGACCCGGCGGTTGTGTGTGTGTGTGTGTTTAAATGGGATGTGTCTTGCATCTGCAAGCCGGACATGGTTTTATAGTCGATGCTCCAGTTATGGACGCAAGTTCGCGTATTATTCTGGTGGCAAGTTCAAATAGAGATTCTGTTATTTCCATTTTAATATAGATATTAATATTTAATGTTATCAATTAATTCAAATAGTATTTTAATATGCTCATATAATTACACAGCCACACAAAAAAAATCTTTTTCCGGATATGGCGGTCAGACCATGCTTACTATATGTTTTTGGGGTCGCTGAATCTGAATCCGAGGTCCGAAAAACTCCAGCACGTCAGGGTTCTGAGTTAACCTCAAAAAACCTAATAAAAAATCTTTTTGCGGGTCTGGAGGTCAGACCATGTTTACTATATGTTTTTGGGGTCGCTGAATCCGAATCCGAAGTCTAAAAAACCCCAGCAGGTGAGAGTTCTGACATACCTCAAAAAACCTCATAAAAAATCTTTTTCCCGGTCTGGAGATCAGACGATGTTTAATATATGTTTTTTGGGGTCGCTGAATCCGAATCCGAGGTCCGAAACCTCCCAGAACGTTAGCGTTCTGACATAGCCTGAAAAAACATAATAAAAAATCTTTTTCCGGGTCTGGAGGTTGGACCATGTTTATCACATGTTTTTGGGGTCGTTGAATCTGAAACAGAGGTCCAAAAAATCCCAGCAGGTCAGGGTTTTAACATAACCTCAAAAAACCTCATAAAACTTTTTTCCCGAGTCCGGGGGTCAGAGCAGGTTTACTGTATGTTTTTGGAGTCGCTGAATTCGAATCTGTAGTGTCAAAAACTCCAGCACTTCAGGGACGCGAAAAAGAGACCATTTTTTCAGCGACCCCAAATGCATATAATAAAAATGGTCTCCCCTGGACTCGAAAAAAAATGTATGAGGTGTTTTGAAGTTATCTCAAGACTCTGATGTGCTGGGGTTTTTTGGACCTCGGATTCTGATGCAGTGACCCTGAAAACATATAGCAAACATGGACTGACCTCCAGGCCCCGAAAAAGATTTTTTATTAGGTTTTTTGAGGTTATCTCATAACCCTGACGTGCTGGAGTTTTTCTGACCTCGCATTCAGATTCAGCGACTCCAAAAACATGTAGTAAGCATGGTCTGACCGCCAGATCCGGAAAAAGATTTTTTTTTGTGTGGCTGTGTTATTAGTTATTTATAAATCATTAAAATTTTTGGGGAAAAAATTACTTTTGATTCCGGAACAAACAGTACGAGAATTGAGTAAAAAATTATATGTCTACTAAAAGTAAATCATTATTAAAAGTTTATAGTTCTATACACGATTAGTCGATTATTTAACGAAAATATTTTTATTATTATTTTATTATAATTTTTTTTTTCATACTTTTTCTCGGATGAACCCGGTTTTTCGTCATAGCCACGGACTAAGTCAAGTGACTGATGAGATCAGGATGTTATAAGTTTCAGGATGTTATAAGTTTTTCAATACGTTGTTTGAAATCATTTACGATGATGTTGTAGGTACAAAATTAGAAGCATGATGTAGTTTGCAGTTTGGCTTTGCCGCTGTTATCCTTACACAGCGGCCGTGAGTGTTGAAGGTGACACCAGTCGCCTCTGGATGCTTTCTTAGAGCTACCATGTTTTTTTTATTTATTTATTTTTTTTTTTTTTATTATTATTAAAATACTCTCCATTATCATTTATGGGTTTTGGTGTTCCTCTTAGTCACTTTCCTCTTCGTTTTCTGCCTGTCTGGCATGGGAAACCCTGTCAGTAGCAATGCTACGGCCAACATAGCCTTCAAATTCATGATAGGAAAGCTCAAGCCCTACCGCGACGACAACGCGAGAACACCTTCGTTGGGTACGATAGCGTACTCCCATTCAATACGACAGTCTATGACTGAGAGTTCATAGCATCGCGAAAGAAAATTTATAAAAATGTAAACCGTTTGCATCTGGGTCATCCTCATCAAAATAAGAGATCCAAAAATCGCATCGATTGGAGGCTTGAGAAGTGTACGATTGTACACTCCTCTCCAATTATTTTCAAGATCAATGATAAAATAATAATAATAATAATACATTGAAAGAATTTTCTGTACGAGAGAGATTCCCTCCATACATTCATTCTGTTACGCCTTGTCAGATACAAACAAACATATTTGAGTTCTTATTTTATGAATATTCTCGCTGAAAATATGTGATTGAGTAATTATGTGAAAAATGCATAAGATTACTTCAATTTGCGTAATTGCATGTGATTGCGTGATTAAGTTTTTAATAAAAGAACAGAACGATTTTTTGCATCAAATAAACAAAGTTAAATCAAACATGATATTTTCTCAGACCAGCAAAAACACTTACATGAATTGATTCAAATAATCTTTCAGATCAAGCAAAATATTTGCTTGAATTAACAAAAATTTGTACTTGAGTCAAGTAAAAGATTTACTTGGATCAACCAAAAGATTTACTTAGATCAATCAAAAGATATTGCGTATTTAACCAAATTTTACTAACCATAATATTGTCTTGGATCTACCAAATATTTTTTTGTCCATATAATAACCATTTTACAGGCTAGATTCAACCAAAATTTTGTTAATTCAACGAAATCTTTTTCTGACTGTAGTAGTACATACAGGCGGATAGATTGAATTAATGAGACATAAAATGATGGTTAAGAGGCCGTTCTAGTTATAAATAATGCTTTTTTGTAACAACCCCCCCCCCCCCTCCCTCTATATAACATACAAGGTGCCCCTAATGCACAAATATATGCTTATAGGTATTATAAACGAAACTGTAAGATAAATGCATTTTCTAGATCTAGTTCATAAAATAATTATTAAAGAGGATGGCGAAATGTTAATTCGTAAATAACAGCATTATTTGTCTTTCCGCCATTCCGACATTCCACGTGACTGGATTTCACTGCAAGGGGTTAAGCAAGGGTCGGCCTTTGGTCCCGAGGCCCTTGAAACTCGCAAATATACCCTAAGAGGGTGCGACACGTGAGAACGTTTTGTTTTGGTACAAATAGAAACACGGCGCCTTGGCACCCAGAGCGGATTGGCTTGTCAAGTTGCCAGAGTCGACGACTCTGGATGCCCTCGAGTTTAGTCACCGCACCGCATTCCGGGAAGTCAGCTTGCACTGGCTCGATGAATTATTACACTGATTTAGAAAGCCTCCTGCATGCAAAACTTATGACGTGCCACCTTTTAACTTCTTCCTGGCTTGACTTATCCGCGACGGGACCTACGCCGTAAAATGTCATCACTTCAGTCGGGGTCCTTGGCGCCCCGATGTGATGGGGCAGCTTTAGTACCGGGTTTCTATTTTTGATCCAGAATTGCACGCAAGGATTCAATGAGGTGTGAATGCATGCGCAATAATTCTACTCTGATATACTTTTGCAGATTTATTAACGTCAGTTTTTACACGGAAAGTTAACCAATATACGTATTCAAGGAACTTCAAGAGATGTCTCTGGGAGTACACTACATTTAATTGATAATCATCTTTTTTGTGCTTAATAGAATTATGTGATTTTTAGGAAAAACCGGGCGGGATTTTTACGAAAAACCGGGACATTTCAAGTGAAAACCGGGACGCCCCAACTTGAGGTCGAAAACCGGGACATGTCCCGGTAAACCGGGACGTCTGGTCACCCTAAGATTATCGCATCGATCTATATTTTCTAATGGACTTACTACTACTGCAATTCTGCAATTTTAAATACAAAAGAACTCCTATATAAGGCCCACTGATCTTGATCTTCCTGAAGCTGCTGGTCCACGCAGTTTCTCAGCGCACAAGCAATGTCAACAATGCGTGGCCACCCCGCACCAGTCATCCAACGACGAATTTAGTGCACGGCCACTGCGAGGCAACCCCCGAAACTGGCCTTATATTAGTTCTTGTGTTCATGTATCTTATAGAGTTCCTGTGTATTGAAATTTTAGTGGTTTTTCATTGACATCCCAATGGGCATGTGGGTGTATTTCGACATGACGTTTTATCAGGACCTGTTCTGTATAGGAAGTCCTGAGGACGCTCTTGCGTCCTTTATTGAGAAATTATAGTAAAATTTACTATAATTTCATTATTGAGAAGTTCTAACTTCGCAATAGTCCACGAGCCAGTAATTTTAATATCAAGGACTACTAATTTAAATAATGAAACTCACTAATTTTAATAGTAAGGACTGCTATTTTAAGTAGTAAAACTTACTAATTGTAATAGTGAGGATTACTACTTTAAGTAGTGAGATCAACTAGCTTATTTTTAAGACTAGCTAATTTAATAGTAAGACTTACTAACTAAAGTTGTAGGGCTTATTACCTGAAAATAGTATGTACCATCTAAAGTTGTCGAGACAACAACTAAAGTAGTAAGGACAACTACTTCCAATCTTGCGAATAAAAGTAGTAGCCTCAACCAGTTAAGTAGCAGCGGCATATATTACAAACTAAAGTAGTTGGCCCTACTACTTTATTAGTTGTTCCAACCAACTATTTTTTTCAGTGTGTAAATATAAATTAAATAGTGATTTCAGCAATTAAACTGTTGTTCGTGTATTCGCGATTGAACAATAATTGATTGATTATATAGGGCGATTCTGAATCTGATAAAATTAAACAATTCACAGATTTTGACGTTAAAAATTGAACTGTTTCAATTCGAAAGCCTTAGTAGTTAATCAAATGTAAACTTCCAATTGAAACTTTATAAACTATCTGTTGTTTCAGTCTAAAATATACCATTTTTAACGAGCTCAATCTGAAAATTTGTAATTACGTAAAAGAACAATTTTTTAATAGTCAGAAATGTTTTACTGTTCATTCTAAATGAACAATTATAAATGAAGTATTCAAAACTAAACAATTTGAAACTGAATTGTTTGAAATAGAGAGCCTTGAATCGTTAAAATTTCGGAGAGCTAAGCCTTACAATGTCAATTTTGAATGTTCTAGTTTAAAAAGATTTATTTGCAAGTGAAAATGTTGAATATTGATGTTCAAATAACAAATAAAAATGTATTCGTTTGAACGAAATCCGATTAAGTTGAGGAGATATTTAGAAGTTTTCAAATAAAATTTATAAGCTTCTAAGGATTTTGAAAGGTTCTAAGATGATAAAAATATTGTCTTAAGATTACTGGGAAAGTTTCGGATGATTTTCATTTTGAAAAATTAATTTTAACAGAATATTGAAGAATATTTCAAAACGGACGCAAGTTTTGATAAATAGATAAAAATGGAACAATTATAAATTTCGAAAAAATTGGTTTTTTAGTAAAAAAATATAGTTTTAAGAGAATTTTAAAAGATTTCAAAACAAATTTTGATGTATAAATAACAATTTAATAATTATTCATATACAACGATTTAAAATTAAAATAATTCGACTTCTAATTTAAAAAGTGTTCAATTAAAAAGATGGTAATTTTCAATTTTTAATGTTTCTAACTTAAAATTTCGTAAAATGATATAATTTTGAAAATTTATCAATTTTTTTATTCATTCTTCAATTTAGAGCATTGAATATAATAGAGTACATTCATAATTAATACAAATTTTGAGTCGTTAAAACGATTACTTCAAAAAAAAAATTTTTTAAGAACAAGAAAAATCTGCCTCAGCCCTAGTTTGAACCGGAAATATGAATATCGCAAAGAGTGGAAATAAACGCATAAATTTCGATGTTTAAAAATAATCTTTTTATAGTTTATGCTTGACTTCGAAAATGTTATGAATATTTTATACTTTTTGAATAATGATTATACCAGGACATGCAAGACGCAACTTGTAAAGATAAAAACATGTTTTTTATTTAAACATTTGTTAATTATGTTTATAAGATTCATGATTAACATATTTATATAATTTTTAATAAACATTCAAAGTGAATTAATAACTTTAAAATTATTATTATCCCCCCCACCCCGCCCTTGGGGGTGGATGGGGGGGAAATTATTTGAGGCCCCCCCCCTAAAGCCCTTCTCTGGATCCGCACCTGGACGAAACCCTCGTGTGTCTTGAGAACACGAAGCGACCCCAGGATTACAGCTTTTATAGCTGTACCTGCACGCAGGTATGGCTTTAAGGTTACGAACCAGTGATAGTTTTGCATCATTGACATGGAAAAAGTATTTCTTCGTATCGCTGACGATTCCTGAACATGTTGACCATTCCTGACGAGTCTGACGATTTCTGAAGATATGCTAATTTACATCCTATCAGGTAGCTCATCGGCTAGGACCGCAGATAGGCCAACCCAAAAGGATTGAAAATTGAAAATGAATTTTTTTTTCAATGTTGCAAATATACACATTCAAAAGTTAGGAATTCAGAATCTACTTGATTCGACGATTTCAGATACCTGAAAATTCTCCTAAAAATTTTAAAATTGGATCAAATATAATGTATCTTGTAAAGAGAAAGAGATACTTTAAAATGGACAAAATTTTCAGATTCACCTTCAGAGTCATTCAATATATAAATATTATTGATTAAATATAAGTAAAAAGAGAATATGCATAAATAAATAAAAATAAATAATCTAAATAACCTGGGAAATATAAAAGGGATTAGGTTTTATGGCATTACATTCAAGCTCTGACGATTTCTGAACATTTCTCACGAATTCTGACTTTTCTTGACGATTTCTGTCGAGAAACGTAACAAATGTGGTCAGAAATGGTCAAAAGTCCTGACTTTTTTTCTGACGATTCCTGATTTTTTTTAGTAGGGTCTCGACTATATCCAAGATTTCTATCGAAATCTTATGAAAATAAATATTATAACGCCGAATTTTACAAGCGAAAGTTTCTCTGTGTATATAAAACACGCACATGCGTTGTTTTTTTATTAGCAGCCATGACGAATTATTTATTTTTCAATAAGAGCAATCGAGATGATATAGGCAATCGAGATTCTGATACAAAAACTACTTTGGCGATACATCTTACCAAAAAGCAATGTGGCCTGTTCGTAATGCACTTTTTATGACGGCAGACATACTAAGTATTCATCATTTCAACCAGAATCGTCATCGTCATGTAACTAAATTGGTTTCGTTTACTAGGTGTTACTAGGTGTTATAACTTGACTTATTTTAAATGGATCTTCATGTTCAATTTTTTTTTTTCAATTTAGTTTTAGTCTAATATTTTTGTATGTAGACACATTATACTCATCAACCATGTACATAAACAGGCTCAGTTTCCTTATAACAAGATAGGTGATGTTTAGTTTTAAAAAATTAATCTTAAAATTCGAACAACCGGAAACCCATTCTACGAACATATTATTAGGCTTAGATCTGGACGCAGGTAAAGTCGATGATAAATATGAACTTGGCTATAATGAAATTTTTTGAGATAAAACAGAACAACTATTCGACACATCCAACTTTTTCGTAAGGCCATCACTCGAGTAATGCTTCTCGATCTGTAACCTCACCATCTCCTCTGTTAAGTTGGACCTTAGGGCCATGTCTATTTCAAGCACTAACATAAAATTGTAACTAAAGTGAAAATAAAAATTGCGAAAAGATCCTCTGTTTTTTTAATTTAAAAGCACGATATTGGGTTATAATAATGTATACTCACTTTTATTATTGTAAACAAAATGTTTTCAGTATCAAAACTGTTCATGATATAAATTTTCCTCGTCTACTTTGAGTGAATGCGTACAGATGAGCCATATAAAAGTGAATAGAAGCAATTCCACGGATGACCCCCTCTTCGGTTTCTGCCCGGGGGGTTCAATCTTAATACTTTTATCGGCACTCTTAGTTTGTGCAGTTTTAAGATAGAGAATGCTTCAAGAAGTGAGGGGACGCGAAAGAATTAAAACCAGATATGCACCCTCCCTTGACAAAGCTCTCAACTAGCGCGCGTCAGCTGGAAAGACGTAAAATTTCGTTGTCAGAATGGAAACAGTGTAAAGTGGGGTACCGAGAGGAAGGCCGCGTAACGCATATCCGAGCCTTGGGACATTTGCATTATTGAAAATTTATGACTGCACCACATCCGTCGTCACCAGCGCTTTACTCCCGCGAATGTATTATGCATTATCTTTCCGGCACGTAGATCAACATTAACCGAACTTTTGAGGGCTGTGATAGCAGTCCTCCAAGTAGCCGAGACCTTAGTCCCCTCTGGTGGTACTCGATTCTAAATCGTGAAAAAAAAACTTTCTCAAACCAACTCTGTACTTTTTCATCGAAAAAATAACCTTTCTGCATCTACCGTTTATGTAGTCCAAACTTATTTGCAACGATAAAATAATGTAACAATCAACAATACGCTACTTCTATGCAAAACCTGGACATATACTTTTTGATGTGTAAACAA
Source organism: Andricus quercusramuli (assembly GCA_932178445.1). Lineage (NCBI taxonomy): Eukaryota > Metazoa > Arthropoda > Insecta > Hymenoptera > Cynipidae > Andricus > Andricus quercusramuli. Next base: position 139,047 of record CAKNXH010057810.1, read on the forward strand.
CTAAGGCATACAGTGAGAAAAAAAAATTTGGATCCAAAGAGATGCATTTCTTTGATTGTATTCATTTGAGCCAAACAACCGTTTACTTAATTGTACTGATTATTTTTTAAAAGCAACAAACTCGTGCATTGATTCAAAGAAATAATTTCTTTGAGCGCCATTTCTTTGAAACAAAGAAATATTTCTTGGCTCCAAAATGAGAGATAATTGAATCAAGGAATTGATATCTTAAAAACTAAGAACCTATTTTCCTTGAATCTTGCTTTCGCATCCAAAGAAATATTTTTTTAGTGCAATAATTTTGAACCTTTGAATTAAAACATATTTTATTTGAAATAAGTAACTCATCGATGCGTGAAGCAAATATTTTGGTTTCTTTGAATCAAAAAATTATTGACATAAATGAAAGCAATATTAATTAAGTGAAAGCGATATTTCTTTCATGTAAGGGGATTGATACTGTTGTTCCAATAGAAAATGTCATTAGATATCTGCTACCAGTCAACCAAAAACAAAATTGGATTTCAAGTCGAAAAGTTCAATTACGCAAATGAATTACAGACCTAACCTACAATCAACTTTACTCACATTAAATTTCTACCATTCAGGGCAAATTTTGGAAGGAGTTCCATATGTGCGTTGCTTTTTGATCATAAAAAGAAATTCATTCGACGAATTCTAGATTATTACTTCAATCGCGAATATTTGATAAGATTTGAAGAAATAAAAGCACTATGAGTTTTCAAGCACGCTGCTATACCGACCTGTATATTAAATTTAATATAAAGTGTACAGCTTTTCATATTTTAATGTATATTAAATTTCAACTACCGTGTATGCAAATGACTTCATATACATTTGTATTAAATTTAATACAGAATTTTCTAACAGTGATGCATTTTTTTTGAATCCAATAACTACCCGACGTGACTCGCGTGGATTGAGTATGAATAGTCATTTCGCGTATTTTTTGGGTCGCTGAAACTGAATCTGGCCATAAAAATGCGATCCTAGTTGTGGTTTTTGAGATATCCTAACCTAAAAGTGTGAAAACCACTGTTTTTTTGACATTTTTGAGGTTATGTAGCAACGCCAATTTTTTTTCTCAAAAAAACTATGAAAAGAATTTGAAATTACAAGTCTTGCTCTTTTAAATGCCGTTGCGTTTGCTCAAATATCTTTTGTTTCGTCGAGATATTCAATTTTGAAAGGAAAGAAAATTGAAGTATC
>CAKNXH010057811.1:19061-51310 GCA_932178445.1 Andricus quercusramuli
ATAATAGGTGTTCAATATTTATTATACATCAAAATTCAATAATTTTACTTGCAAATTAAAATTTTTGAAATAGAACAAGTAAAATTATAATGTTCAAAGTTTAGTTTTTTGTTTAAATTTGAATATTTGATTTACAATTACTGATTTTAAATGAACAGTCAAAAATTTCTAAATATTGAGCTATTGTTGTTTTTCATAATTGAAAAAATTCCAATTTTAAAGTTTCAACTTTTAGACTAAAACAATAATGTTAAATTTAATAAAAGTCTTTAGGTATGAATATATTGTTTTGAAGTTATTTTACAATTTTAAATATTTTATAAAGTTTCAATCATGCATTTACATTTGTTTAACTACTAGCTTTCCAATTTAAACAGTTTAATCTTTAACGTTAAAATCTTAAAATTATTAAATTTTGAACGGATTTCGCATCATCTTGTAAAATTAATTATTATTCACTTTTTAATCTTTAATGCACAGTTCAATTTTAAAAATCATTATAATTTATATCCACAGTTGATCAATTAAAAAGATTTTTTATCCAAATTTTTTGATCCCAAATGCTTCTAATTTAAAAATTTGTAAGTCTTTAAAACTGCATTTTTGAATTCTTTTAATGGAAAATGTACGCTTAACAATCAAAAACTAAAATAAAAAATTTTCAAGTGAAAGATTTTTGAATTACGCATTGTAAACTGAATGATATAATTGAAACAGATACAAATTCAACTAATTATTTTAAAAACTGTTAAAATCAAACTGAGACCGATTTTTTTCTAAATATTTGTAAAATTCACGATAAAAAATAAATTCACTGTCATTTCCCGGTTTTATAAAATTCCCGGTTTCCCGGTCCAGCGGTCACCCGGAAAATATATTAAGATATCATTTATTTATAATCTAAAGTTCAAAATTTCAACACCGTGGATATTTTGGAACATCTGTAAATACATGCAGATTTTTACATCTAAAAGCAGTTTCCCTCAGTTTTCTTTCGCTTAGAGGATGGAAAATGTTGCAAAGATAATTAAAAACACTCAAAGATTATTCAATACTGTCAGTAAATTACTTTTAATGTGTTATTAAATTCAATTTTATCATTTTGCCAAGCATTTGCAACGATCATAGGCCAAGTGCATAGCTGGCGCCACCACACGGCCACCGTCAACACATTGTACATTTTCAACTCAAGAGTTCCAGGGGGTTGGAAAAAACCTAAGTGATTCTGTTGTAAAATATCAATTTCCGACAAAAAATCGCTAAAATAACCTAAAACTGTTCAAACTGTGAAGTTTTCGGAAAGACCTAACCTTTTCTGATGAAAAATATTCAAGTACGGGAAAAATTCCGAAACATAACCTCAAATTGTTCTAATCCATACATCTTCGAAAAGACTTAATTCTCTAACATAACCTCAAATTATAGGAATTTCTAAGTTTTCCAAAAGATTTAACTGTTTCTGTTGAGAAATAGCTAATTCCGGCAAGATTTCCGTAACGTAACCTGAACGTTCTTTGTCAAGATCTATTCAACAAAATATACATTTATAACCTAAAATGATTCGAAATCATACGTTTTTAAAAAGATTTAAGTTATTCTGTTGTAAAATATCTAATCTTGACGAGAAATTGCTAACATAACCTAAAATTATTCAAACTGTTATGTCTCCAGGAAAAAACTAACTGTTTCTGATGAAAAATATCCGATTCCGGCAGGAATGCCATAACATAACCTAAAATTTTTCAAAATTGTAAATTTCATAGACTTAAGTGTTTCTGTTCAAGAATATTCAATTCCAGCCAGATTTCTCTCAGACTACGTAGAATTTTGGAAATTTGTAAGTCTTCTAAAAGACCCAACTGTTTCTGCTGAAAAATATTCCATTCCGGCGAGAATCCCATGAGATAACCTAAAATGTTTGAATTTTTTAATTTCATAGAAGACCCAAGTGCTTATGTTGTAAAATATCCAGTTCCGACGAGAAATCGCTAACATAACCAAAAACTGCTCAAACTGTTAAGTTTTCGGAAAGACCTAACTGTTGTTGATGAAAAATATCCAAGTTCGGCAAAAATTCCATAACATAACCTCGAATTGCTCTTATCTATGAATTTTCTTAAAGACTATTAACTGTCTGTTTTGAAAAATATCCAATTCCAGGGTGAATTTTCTAAAATAACCTCAAATTGTAGGAATTTCTAAGTTTCCTAAAAGAACTAACTGTTTCTGTTGAGAAATAGCTAATTCCGGCTAGAATTCTCTAACATAAACTTGTATCATGCGAATCTGTAAATTTTCTATTGGAACCAACTGCTTCTGTTGTAATAAGTATTCAATTCCAGCGATAATTTCCTAACGTAACCTTAAGTTGTATACATTCGTAAGTTTTCTATAAGACCCAACTGCTTGTGTTGTAAAATATCCAATTCCGGCGAGAATTCCCTAACATAACCTGAACTTGTGTAACCTTATGTTTTTTGTCAAGATCCATTAAAAAAAATATATTCTCCTCGAGAGAAAACTTTACAGATACTAAAACATCTAGAAATTTACATTCTTATTATCATCAATACCTGAGTTTATTTAATTCAAGAAACATATTTGCGGCGACATCTTCTGGATATTTATTTATTTAGTTTCATCATTACCGACTTTCCTGACTTTATACTATGCGGACTTCCACCTCACGAACTCGTACTTCATTGTTTGAATTTTTGGAGAAAATAAATTTTGGGAGAAACAAAATTTGGGTGAACTGAGACCTTACCGCTTTACTTAGAAAAAACAACAGAAGATTTTACTAAAAACAATCGCGAATATTTTGTTTTTTCTTCTCCAAGGGATAGCAATAATGAATATTGAAATACAAAGGGCGTAACTTGTAGGTGACCGACTTTACCCTGTTTTGCATTGTTTTTAATAATAAAAACACGGGCCCACAAAAAAAAGTGGGGTGTGCGAGAGATCAGAGTATGGTACCTATACGTATTTTGGGGCGCTGAACACGAATCTGACATCAGTTTTTTCCCAGCACGTCAGGATTTTCCCCTAGATGTGGAGAATTCCCTAGTAAATCAACTTTTCTGCGTATAAATTACCCTTGGTATTGAAATCATATTTCATCATATGGTATTAAACTCATATTTTCATGTATTTGGGGGAGCTGAACGCGAATCTGACATCAGTTTTCCCCGAGCGCGTCAAGATTTTCCCCAAGACGCGGAAAATTCCCTATAAAATCAGCTAGATCGGGTATGAAATAACCTTTGTTATTGAAATCGTCTGGAAAAAGATCAGGCATGATATTTTTATGTATTTTAGGGCGCTGAACACGAATTTGACATTAGTTTTTTCCGAACACGTCAGGATTTGGCCCTAGATGCGGAAAATTCCCTGTAAAATCAGCTTTGTCGGGCATGAAATAAACCTTATTAATGAAATCGGTTGTAAAAAGATCAGGCATGATGTTTTATGTATTTTGGTACGCAGAATACGAATCTGAGACTAGTTTCCCGCCATTATATCGGGGTTTTCCACTAGATGCAGAAGATTCCTTAGAAAAGCCGATTTTCGTGTACCGCTAACTCTTCAAAGTTTTCCCTTAGATCCAGAAAATTACCTGAAAGCTAGATTTTTTTAGTATAATACCACCTTTGTTAGTGGAATTATAAAAGAAAGTATTTTGAGGGTACTTTTTGGGTGGAATACAGATGGGAGCTTTCGCTTCAGAGCCTTCAACTTTTTCCACAGACTCAACAAATTCCCTAGGGATCGTCCATATATTACGTAGGGCATTTTTCTTTTTTTTTTAAATAAAGACGAGAATACAATTGCTGTGAAGATGAGAAGGATACAACGATATAAACAAATGAAAAACATCTTACGTAATTTATGGACGATCCCCTAAAGAGATCTATTTTTTATAGAATGGCGTTACAGTAAATTCAACTTCGCAGAATGTGGTACAGGAGAGACGCTAGTTAACATATGGGAAAGAAATCAGTTAAGATGGTTCGGACATCTTGAAAGAATGAAAGATGAACGACTGACGAAGCAAGTATATAAAGGTAAAGTAAATGGCAGAATGCCCAGAGGTAGACCGCCGAAAGAATGGTTAGAATCTGTAAATGAGACATTGATCCGAAGAGACATTAGAAGTCATAGGAACAGAAGAGCTTGTATGAAGAAAAGCATGGACGTAAATGAAGCTAGAGTAGTATGCCAGGACAGAAATGTGTGGCGACAAATAGTTTATAAACAGAGTGACAATAGAGTGAATGATGCCTGAAACAAAGACCTTGGATACTAATGGGCCCAAGTGGGGAACCATACATAACAATTTTGTGAGGCTCCTCACTTGGGGTGATCGCTAGAGAGATTGATCAGCAACCTGGGTCGGAGCAGTGTTGCGGAGTGAACGTGTCATTTGAATAAATAACACGAAAACTCCAGATCAATCTAAAATATCTATACCTAACACATATATACCTATATACCTATCTACCTTATACCATATAACGACCTACTTTACACCTATATACCTATCCCAAACTACTTTCCAACCGAGCAAGTCACGCCTACCCCGAAAGGGAAATGGCTTAATGGTTCCCCCTAAAGAGATCTATTTTTTATAGAATGGCGTTACAGTAAATTCAACTTCGCAGCTGAAAACTTTCTCATGAGCCTGGAAAAATTTAAAGCCGAATGAAGGGACAGATTTTCTGCTCACGTGATAAGAATATCTAACTACTCTTAAACTTCGAAGAGAAAAACCTGTTTCTCGTAAATTTCAAATGGTACAGTTGCAGCTGAAAAAGCACAAGTGTTATTTGAATCTGCTCCGACGACGAGTTGACAATGCCCTCGTCAAAGTTGGAAAGCCCTTATACTTAGACCTAGGGAGGTATGAGGGTTATCATCCCTAGGACGGTGGACTCACCTGCGATCGGCACAGGATCCCCAACCTGCAGACTTTTTTATACTTCCATAGATCCAACAAAACAAACTTTAAAATCTCCTTTGAACAGTGAAGTGCTTCCGAATACATTCCACAAATGTGATAGCAAGCGTCAATCGTTTTGCTACATTTTTGGTGAGTATAAAATGAAGAGCAATCTGAGAACGTTTTCAGACAAGATGACAATCATAAAAAGATAACAATCATAAAAAATTGCTTTGGTTCTGAGGTGATTCATCAAGAAATGGAATGGGTCCCGCAGTTAACAGGTAGCACTTGTAGTATCTCGTATAGCCGATGGAATGAAAAAGAGGATCGATCGCAACTAAAATTCAAGACACCCATTAGATGGAGACAACCGGAAGGCGAGAAAGATTGCTATTCTGTATGACGAATGTTGCAGGATTCAATAGTCGCCATATTCCTCAAATAGTTTACGCAAATGTTTCCAGCGTAACAAAGCCGACGCTTCTATCTGATAATGATGAGAATATAGCAGAAGTTGAATCTGAAATCATTGCATCTATCAGTGAAGTGGAAAGTGAAGACCATTCAGAACAAGAGTAGGAGAGATGTTACGAAACGGATGATGGAACAAGTTCTATAGATGATGATGATTACACTCCATCTAACAATTCTGTACCATAAACCTTCACACAACAAGAATTTAATGATTTAATTAGGGATTTAGGGTTATCGAAAGATAGAGCCGAGTTACTAGCCTCAAGGTTGAAAAAGAAGAACTTGCTATCTGGTAAAACGAAAGTCTCTTTCTACCGAGGTAGAGATACGGAGTTCAGAAAGTATTTCTCGCGGGATGCAGATCTAGTTTATTGTATCGATGTAAAAGGCTTGATAAATAAACTAAGGACAAATTCGTACGGAACTGAAGAATGGAGGCTGTTTATAGATTCACCAAAACGTAGTCTGAAGGCAGTGTTGCTCCATAATACGAACAGATATGCACCGATACCAGTAGCCCACTCAACAGTATTGAAAGGAGAATATGTTAATATCGAAGCAGTTCTGAAGAAAATTAAGTATGAAGAGCGTAACTGGCAGATTTGTGGGGACCTCAAGATTCTCTCTATGATTCTTGGGCAACAATCGGGCTATACTAAATTCCCATGCTATTTATGTCTCTGGGATAGTAGAGATAGGAAAAATCATTATAAGCCGATTGATTGGACACCAAGATCGGAGTTGGTTCCAGGCTCACACAGTGTGATAGACGAACCACTTGTCGATCCTGCAAAAATCCTTCTACCGCCCCTTCATATAAAGCTTGGATTGATGAAACAATTCGCTAAAGCACTAGACAAAGGCGGTCAATGCTTTGCTTATTTAGGTCATAAATTCCTGGCTATTTCTGACAATAAACTGAAAGAAGGTATTTTTGATGGTCCAAAAATTTGCACAATAATGAAGGTTGACAAATTTATGGATGTAATGAATGATTTCGAAAAGGCGGCATGGGTCAGTTTCAAAAAAGTTGTACAAAACTTTCTAGGTAATAACATAACTGGAAATTACAGGGAGATAGTGTCAACTATGGTTGAAAACTTCAGGAAACTAGGTTGTTTGATGAATCTCAAATTGCATTTTCTTCATGCACATTTGGATTACTTTCCCAGCAACTGCGGAGATTTTAGTGAGGAGCAGGAAGAGCGGGGTTCCCCTCAGGTCCCAGTGGAACTTTCCTGGAACGTTCCCAACGGGCGGATATTTTACACGTTCCGGGAACGTTCCGTGCTATCAGGGTTGTTTAAAACTTCATGCACGGAAGGTTCCTCTGGGGTTTTGTGGATCGCTGATTACGAATTTGAAGTCAAAATTTCAAAATTCAAAATGGCGGATCCAATGTTACGGCCAAAAAATAAAAAATGAGTCCCTTGGCTTCAACATGGGACCTCAGATGTTTTTTGGATGTTAGACCAAAAAATCTGGTAATAATATTGATGAGATTTGAAATTTGATAAATGTACGTTTTAAACGATGTGTTAAGAATATTCCAAACCTTTCACTTGCAGGATAATATTTTAATAGTGTCACTTCACACAAAGTTAACTAATATGTGTACCAAAGATTTTATTTTTCAAAAGTAACGAGTCGCATTACTATAATTAAAAGATTATCAAATAAAGCATTGTCCAGTAAAAAAATAGCTCAGAAATTGTTAGCAAGTTTACACACATGATGGGCCGCGAATATAACAGTTAAAATCCTAGACATTGTTACGTTAAATTATAAATTGTAACCCAAGAAGATGTTTAGGTGTTGACCAGAAACCAATAGCCCCTCCCTACAAGCATACCTTGCGTAAAAAAATTAAGCATTTGTTAATTCTGGATCCTATAGCCAATCACAACATCAATTAAGAAGAATCTATAATACAGATAATTTCGTGTTTTAGACATACTTTAATCGACTGCGAATCGCAAGATACGTGGTGAGAATGCATTCGTTAAAGTCAAAGTAGCTTTAACCAAAGAGAATTCAGAATCATCAAATTACAGTTGCCAATGATTTGACCATTAATTTTAAAAGGTATATGCACAAATGTGGGGAAAGTACAAAACCCGAGCGCGTAGTACGTGGTAAATACATCATCGAGTGCGAAGCGCGAGATCCAAAAGACGCGTATACATGGACGCATTTTTAACTGCGCTCGACATAAAACCCAATAATCTTGTTTCTTTCTATATGCCCAGTTCAGGGCGAAAAAGAAGACGAGTATTGCGTTTGTCGCTGAGCTCAGCTAAAAACGCTTCCATGTAGCCCATTTATAAAAATTAAAAAGCAACCGACTTTTGACGTATGACAAAAGATTTCTGCTCAAGGAGTTTCTGTTCTATGCCGTATTATGTATTAATATGTTATAGAAAAAACTATGTCATATAACAAAGTATATCAACATATGCTCACAATTTGAACAATTATTTCAGAAAATCAGATATTTGTTGAGCCAACCTTATCCATGCCGCGACTTCAATTTAGTATAAAGCACCGGTATCTTTTTCAGGCTTGAATATTTCATCAATACCTTAGTTATTTTTTGGGAAAAATATTTTCTTAAAGTTGCTTTTTATCATCTGTCAATCTCTTTATGAACAAACGATGCATTTTTGAAAAACCTTTCCTGTGAAGTTGTCAAAAACCAAGATGGAAGCCCTCTTATCCTGGGCCCTCGATATTTTAAAAACGCAGATTTGAAAGTTTACGTTAATACAAACCTCCCCCCTCAATGCAGAAGCAATAAAACTTATTTTCAAAATGGAGTGCGTAGTGCTAAAAAAATTCTTTTTACTTCAGAAAAATTCCTAGTTTTGAAATTGAATCCCCAATCATTTTCCATTTTTTCCAAGTCATTTCCCGTTTCCGGGGCAAATCGTTACCCTGCATGTTTGTTCATCTGCACATACTCATAGCGCAATAAGCGGGCGGCTCGCACGTTTGAGCGCGCCTAGTGTGCGCGTCTGTCAGATCTCACGCTTCGAGCTCAATAATGGGTTACCTCGCACTTCGCGCTTTTTTGAGCTACCTTACAATGAAAAGCTACAATCATTTCTTCAGACTTTCTTCCCTATATTGGGTTGTTATGCTGAAAATATGAATTTTTTATGGATAAAACAAAAACTCATAAAAGTCTTCTGTTATATTTTTGACGTATATCCCGTCTTTTGGCCTGATATTGGAATTTTCGATTTTGCACAAGATTTACGATAAATAAATTAAAAACGACGAGTTATGTCGGGAAATAGATCAAAGAAATTTTGTATGAAATTTTAAAAGCTGAAATTCCTCCAAAAACTTTACCCCATATTTAGCGTCATTTGGCTCAATGTGTGAATTTTCGGTTTTTACATTATCATCATAATGAGAAGGTGTTAGTTTTATGTGAAAAATAACTATAGCGGGTTTCTTTAAATTTCCACGTTTGGAGACCCCCTGAATCCCAAAAAACATCATGTGCGTCCTAAGCTACGATCCAAAAGAGATTTATGTGTAAACATCTTCGGTAAACTTTAACTGAAATAAAAATCTTACATAAAGCAAATAATAGCTCACGTACATGCAGGAGTATAAAAGTTTATTTTCTCTTATATGTCATGTCGTGCAAAAGTTTCCACACATCTATTTTCCAATAGATTGAACAAGCACTCTAGTTTTATTAATAATAAACTGTAAATTTTCTTTCAATTACTGCATGAAATGTGATAAAAGTACCCGTTTTATGAGCATGATAAAAGGCAGTATGAGTTAATTTTATTAGAAGTTGTTTGAAAAAAAGTCAAATTTTAATGTTTCCGAAAAATATCAATAAATTCGGAAATAGCCATTTTTTTTAATTGTTTTTGGGCTAATTTTGAAGATAATTTTCTGTAACATATCAATATATAGAAGAATACTGAAAGAAGTCTAAAGACTAACTGGAGGTATCCTTTGAGTGGGCGAAGAGAAGCAAGCCTCCGGTCTCTGACACACGACACACCGCCTGTGTCAGAGCCTTGCATTACACTGTCGAGCGATGGTTTCACTCGACTCAGGTGCGACTCCCCATATCGAGGTCTAAGATGTTTACACATCAAAAACTGGGTTTACGATGGTGTCTGTCTGTCGGTCGTCGTCGTCGTCATCTTTATAACAGATAATTTTGTAGAGACTAATCGGATTAGGTTGCTCTTTAGCATTCGTTCTTAGGGACGAAAAAGAAAGATCGGGTTCGTTAATCAGCATTTTTTGAACAACGGTTCTGGTATTCGGTTCTTCATCCAAAAAACATTTACAAATTTGCTATCAATCATTTTTTGAGAGGACACATAGCTTTTGTTGTAATCGTAAAAATTACCATTAAAAATAAAAAAATTTAATTCTTAGAAAAATAACACAAGAACGAAAAAAAAATAACGTGCAAAAGTTGTTCACCCAAAAAGCTCTACAAATTTGTTATTAAGCATTCTTTCATAGGACGCGAAATTTTAATTTAAATCATAAAAAATATGATTGAAAGTATACAAATTAAAATTATGGAAAAACGACACATGATGCATTAAAATGCTTCATAACAAGTTCGCGTTTTGGATGAACTTCAATCGAGTACGAAGCACGAGATACATGATGAAAATGTGTTCGTTAAAGCCGCAGGAGCTTTAACAACAGAGAATTCACAATCACCAAATTACAGTTGAAGGGTAGAAATGCAAAAGGAGGCAAGCGCCAAATTTTCGAAATCAGGTTTATTAGCTCAAAAAATCAGATAAATTCTATTACACATGCCTGCCAAAGGATTTTTTTTTGGGCATCATTTTTCAAAATTTGTGTTCTTGTGTTCACGGTCCGAGAAGCTTTTCTAACCACAAAGTAAAAAATCAAATTTCATTTTTCTCGACACTGGCTAACTATTTTTAATTACTATTGGGTCCCTTCCGTTCAGCACTGAATAGCCTCATTCCTCATTTTTTGGAAATATGCCAAATTATTACTGCTATCGTCATTATCTTGAAGTTGAAATGTCAGTTTTACACCATTTCGAAGTCATAATTGGATTTTAAAATTTCGCGAAACTGCATGCTTTTTTTCAAACAAACTTTTTGGAAATCAATTCGTCCATTCAATAGCTAGAATTCAAATTTTTAGTTTTTTCTCAAACTGCAAATGGACTCCACAATTAATGTTGAAAGATTTTAAAAGTCGATACGGACCCAAAATCTAACCTCGAAACGTGACCTTTTTCCTTCAATTTCTCAAAACCGGATAGCTTTTTGTGACCAAACTTTTTTTAGTTCGATAGAGCATGAAAGTATCTCGAAAGTTCTTCCTTATTTTTTTCTTAAATGGCCCCGCTGAAATTACAACATATTTTTAGTCTCTCCTGAAAAAAGTGAAAAATGGCGCTTGCCTCCTTTTGCATTTCTACCCTTCAGGTGTCGATAGTTTGACCTTCAACTTTAAAAGTTTTATGCACAAATGGGGGGAAAATGCAAAGACCGAGCCTGTAGCGCGAGGTGAATGCTTATCGAGCGCGATGCGCGAGATCGAAAACACACGCGCCGTAGACGGGCAGTAGGCAGCAGGCAGATTTTTTGCATATAATTTTCGAGAAATAAAACCAAAATGACAAGTGCTATTAAAAAATAGTTTTAAAAAATTTGTAGAATTTTTTAAAAGCTGCAATTCGCCCCTGGAACTTTTTTCCGTATCTCATGTGGTTTGGCTCAAATTTTGAATTTTCGATTTTTTTCGTAAAATTTTCGACAAATAAAACCAAAATAGCAAGTCCTCTCAAAAAATGGTTGAAAGAAATATTGTAGATATTTTGAAAATCTAAAATTCTTGTTCGAGACGTTTTTCACGTATCGCGTCGTTCGACATAAGATTTGGAATATTCGATTTTCGCATAGCATTTTTTATGGCTAAAAACATAACCGTTGGTCAAGGAAGGCTGGTTAACAAACTCGTTATTTCTTTTAAAATCCAAAACAAATTTGCCAAAGTTCGATTTGATCCGTTCATTTCATTCCATCGCCAAAACTTGATTTTTGGCTTCAAGGGGTCTCAAAACGTGGAGATCCTTTAAAAAACGGAAGTGTATAATTTCGGACTATTCTAATACTTTCTCAATCTATGAGAACGTAAAAAACAAAAAACTTAATTTGGTTAATTCTGCCGTACTAAAGAAAACCTAACTTAAGTGAAACTGTCGTTTAGGTCGATTTTACCATTGACGGGTATAATGAAATAAACCGTAATCGAAACTCACTTAAGTTTCTCTTTAGCACGGCAGAATACATCAAAATATTGAAAAAAATGAGCAAAAACTATTTAAAAAAGTATTTAAAGTTCAAAGCCTCAAAAACTGCATATAAATATGATTTCTTCGAATACAAAATATACATACTTCCGGGTGAAAAAATGAAACATGAAAAAATATGGTCATAGAATGTCGAAATGTGTGCATTTTTCGATATTGCTTCCGGCTGATCACTTGTTCAATTTCAACTAAGGATACAAATATCTGTAGCCTGATGAGTTCTTACCTTATCATCAATGGTGTCAAATTTAGTCAGTACGATACCGTCGATAATATGAGGATTATTGGAACTGCTGTAATCAGCTAAGGCTTGGTTGAATTTGACCAGTTGGTCCACTGCTTCATTTCCAACGAGCGCCTCTCCCACAAAGAGGACAAGGTCTGGTTCGTTGACCTTGATCAATTTAGTCAGAGCTCGCATGAGAGGTTCGTTGTCTTGCATCCTGCCTGCAGTATCTACTAAAACAACATCGAATCTAGATTCTTTAGCGAAACGAATTGCTTCCATGGCAATTCCAGCTGCGTCTTTTCCATATCCTTTTTCATAAAGTTGAACCATCGTTAGATTGCCGTGCTTCTCGGCTGGATGCAACGCGTTCAGATGACGCATGTGCGTTCTCAGTTGCTCAACAGCACCAGCTCTATAGATACATAAGTTTCCAATCATAAATATTATAAATTAACCGCTTTTAGGAACAAAAATATTATTAAAATTTTAATATAAAGCACTAGATCTTGATAGTATTTAAATTTAAAAAGTTGTAAAGATGAACAGTATCTATATCGAAAATGCTTTCGCCAATAAAGCGCACCTTGAAAGACCTTTGATTTAAATCATCAATTCATATGCTGACAATTATTTTTAACGTCAATCCTTACCTAAACGTATCGCAAGCTGCTATGAGAACCCGGAAATTATTTTCAATCAGCCAGAAACAAATCTTAGCTAAGTTAGTCGATTTCCCAACACCGTTTACTCCACAAAATGCCATGACATACGGTCTGCCATGTTTCTTCGCTTCAAAGGCATCTCGCAAAATATCGACTCTTCTCTTCGGAGAGAGAATTTGAACTAGAGCTTCGGTTAAAGTAGCTTTAACAGTATTTGATACACTTTCAAAAGTGCCGAGTACCTTTCCTTCAAGTTTCGTAGCAACAGAATCACATAGTTTTGTTGCAATGTCGGAAGCGACGTTTTTCGCAATGAGATGGTCTTTTAGTTTGTCGAGCACTGGAAGCATATCTTCGTGTTTCAGAGATTTGTTTCCCACGAGACTCTTAAACATGGAAAGCATTCCACCCGATTTCTTTTGTACTGCTGGCTTATTAACTTCGACTATGTCTTCAACTTCATCAGATTCTTCCCCGGAATCACTGTCGACTTCTAGGTCTTGGATGCCGCCTTTCATTTTTCCTATTAACTGTATTATTTTAACAAATTTTAATTATAAAAACATGCACTATCTTGAGGCAAATATCTAAAATACGAGATTATATGAAAATGAAAAAACTTTTATGTAATTTACCGTCGTGTCAGCTCCGATGTAATCGCCTTCATCTTCAGGTTTGTCTTTAGTGCGTTCTAGTGTCGCGAGATCCTTATTTGTACCACCCAATTCCCACACACGAGGCTTCTTCCCTGCCTTTTCAGGCTTCGGACTTTTTCTGAAATTAATTTAATATTATAAATTTATGACAAAATCATTTGCAAAAATATTTTGCAGAAAAATAAAGCTTACTGTTTATCAGCTTTTTTCTTTGGGCCTGAGAATTTTTGGGCTAGCTTTATGCGGTTCATCATAAGCGGATCTTCGATCACATCGCCATTTACATTGTGTACAGGTTTCGGTGGCTCTACTTGGAGAACTTCTTGAGCTGATACTAAAAGTTTGAATGCAAAAAAATGTCGAATAAAAAACTTGAAGTTATTTCCCTTAATGAAGATCGGAACTTTTTTTATTCAAAGTCGTTAAATTTCTAACGTTTTAAATGGGAATATTTCGTACAGGGGCGTACGTAATTTGATCAAATACAATAATAAATTTTATATTTTGAAGATCGCATTCATTAATATTTTTTAGGATTATATAAACATACTAAAATATTTTATTAGACCAGAGCTACAAAACTATAAAAACAGAAAACCTCACCAAAAACGTCCACTATGCAGAAAATTCTGCCAAATAAAAAGTTATCAGTACAATCAACATAGTTTGTGAAATCAAAGATTGCCAAGTAAATCTAAAAGATACCTAAATTTTATAATTTATTGAATTGAAAAAATTACAGAAATTTCGAGAATATATTAGGAGAAAGAAAAATGCAAGCTTAGCGATATTTTCTCTTTGTTTAAATATTAATAACCACCAAAAGTTTTCAAATTTTTCCCCTTTTAATACATTCTCCAAAGGACCCCGCACCAAATGTATAGTAAATGGCTTTTTGTGAAAAATTCTGAATCTAATTTTTTTTTGTATTTTCGAACCTGTAAAGCAATAATCCGAAAGCAAAAAGTAAGAAGAATGGACAGTTTTTTAACAAAAAATTGTCAAAGTTTCAATTTTTACATGTATTTTAATAGAAAAATGCTTATTTTAGTGAAAAGTATTTTTTTCTCCTAAACTCTTCGTTAGATTTTGCTAAAGGTTTAAAATTTTGACTATCAGTCTTACCGAAACAAAAGGTTCATATCTAAGGTCTAGAAAGATTAACGGTTTTTTGGGTATACAGCATGTTATGGGGGTGCTTTCATACTTTAAACATCCAAGTATGGAAATCATCATTTCTTAGTAACTAAAGTCACTGTATGTTTTTTATTTAACTGCTAGGGTATAAAATCACTTTAAAATGAAGGAAGGAAGC
Source organism: Andricus quercusramuli (assembly GCA_932178445.1). Classification (NCBI taxonomy): domain Eukaryota; kingdom Metazoa; phylum Arthropoda; class Insecta; order Hymenoptera; family Cynipidae; genus Andricus; species Andricus quercusramuli. The sequence continues at coordinate 33,692 of CAKNXH010057811.1, forward strand.
GTGCATAGCACGGTTATTATATATGTGCATTTACTTCAAGGGTTGCTTTATCATCCCTTGAATACTTAATCCGGAATATCGACATTTCTTAATGACTAAAATCACAAAAAGTGTTCTGATTAATCTATGAGGATAGGAATCACATTAAAAGTAAATAGGGAAGGTGTAGACGACAAGGATGTCTTTGAATTTTTCTAAAGGGTTGTTAAATCATCCCTTATTTAGACAAGCAGAGAAATTAACTTTTCGTAAGGAATAAATCACCAAGGATCAGGCCTACAATATCGCTTTGAAAAATACATATAGGAAGTGTCCTTTAGGAGGACTTGCATTATAATTTATATAATCCTTAATTATATTTATATCCCTTAATTATTGAAACAAAGAAATCGATCTTTCATACGGGATAACGCACCACAGATGTTTTTATTAACATACTATTGATCAACAAAATCACTTTAAAACATATACACTTATATTAAAAAAAAATCTTTGGTGCTTTATCCCGTTTAAAATATCGATTTCTTTGTTTCAATAATTAGGGGATGATTAGACGACCCTGACGATAAATTATAATGCAAATCCTGCTAAAAGACGCTTCCTATGTATGTTTTAAAGAGCTATTGTTAATCAATGTATTAATAAAAAAATCTATGGTGCTTTAATCTGTATAAAATATTGATATCCTTGTTTCTATATTTGAGGGATATTTAAACTATTCTTACAATAAATTCAAATGCTGATCTTGCAAAGTAACGCTTCCCGTATATGTTTTAAAGTGATTTTGTTGATCAATAATGTATTATTAAAATAATCTCTGGTGCTTCATCCCGTATAAAATATCGATTTCTTTGTTTCTATAATTGAGGGATTATTAAACAACCCTAACAATAAATGATAATGCAAAACCTGTTAAAAGACGCTTCCTATATATGCTCTAAAGTGATTTTGTTAATCAATGTATTAATAAAAAATCTGTGGTGCTTTAATCCGTATAAAATATCGATTTCCTTGTTTCAATAATTAGGGGATGATTAGATGACTCTGAAAATAAATTCTAATGCAAATCCTTCTAAAAAACCGCTACCTGTATGTGTTTTAAAGTGATTTTGTTGATCAATGTATTGATAAAAAAATCTTTGGTGCTTTATCCCGTTTAAAATATCGATTTCCTTGGTTCAATAATTATGGGATGATTAGATGGACCTGGCAATAAATTCTAATGCAAATCCTGCTGAAAGGCGCTTCCTATGTATCTTTAAAGTGATTTTATTTATCAATGTACAATTTAAAAAATCTCTGGTGCTTTATCCCGTATAAAATATCGATTTCGCTATTCAATAAATACGAGATGATTAAATGGCCCTGACAATAAATACTAATGCAAATCCTGTTAAAAGATGCTTCCTATGTATGTTTAAAGTGATTTTGTTGATCAATAATATGTTGATAAGAAACTCTGTGGTATGTTATCCGGTAAAAAATATAGATTTCTTTGTTTCAATAATTAAGGGATGATTAAACTACCCTGAAAATAAATTATTATGCAAGTCCTCCTAAAGGACACTTCCTATATGCATGTTTCAAAGTGATATTGTAGGCCTGATCTTTGGTGATTTATTCCTTACGAAAAGTTAATCTCTCTGCTGCTCTAAGTAAGGGATGATTAAACAACCCTCTAGAAAAACTCAAAGGCATCTTCGTCGTTCTACACCTTCCCTATTTACTTTAATATGATTCCTATCCTCATAGATTATTCAGAAAACTTTTTGTGATTTTAGTCATAAAGAAATGTCGATATTCAAGATTACATATTCGAGGGATGATAAAACAGCCCTTGAAGTAAATGCACATATATAATATCCATGCTATGCACGCTTCCTTTACTTATTTAAAAGTGATTTCATACTCTAGCAGTTAAATAAAAAATATACAGTGACTTTAGTTACTAAGAAATGATGATTTCAATACTTGGATGTTTAAAATGTGAAAACACCCCCATAACATGCTGTATACCCAAAAACCCGTTGATCTTTCTAGATCTTAGACATGAATCATTTGTTTCAGTGAGACTGATAGTCAAAATGTGAAACTTTTAGCAAAATCTAACAAAGAGTTTAGGAGAAAAAAAACTTTTCACTAAAACAAGCATTTTTCTATTAAAATACATGTAAAAATTGAAACTTTGACAATTTTTTGTTAAAAACTGTCCACTTTTCTTACTTTTTCACGGTGTGCCTCGACTGACTTCAACCCAAAAGGGCTTGCATATGCCGGTTTTTTTCTGAATATACTTCTGGGATGCCCCACGATCATTTTGAGCCAAAAAACAAACAAATCGCTTGAGCCTTTTTTGAGAAAACTCTTTTGTTTATATGTTTTTTTTAAGAGGTTAATTAACATATTTTGAAGAAAATAAGTTAAACGTGGAATTTCATTGGCTCAAACCATTCAGTTTGGCCTCCAAAAAAGGGCTACAGGTGCTGAACATCTTACGAGATCTGAAACCCTTCAATACTTTTGAAAAATGGTGAAAAAAGTGGGAAAAAATAAGTTTTTTGAAGATTGCCTTATTCTAGTTCATCCTATGTCCAAAAGACCTAACAAGAATTGGAGTGCTTTAAATTTTCTGCAAAATAAAAAAAAATCGAATGTTCTATCTCCAAAAGCTTGGGAGTTATGGTCTTCAGAAGTCGATTTTCAGCGATTAATTTGAATGAAAAAAAAATATGTATATAGTTTTGGGGAAATAACTTATTACCTATGCATATCTGGTAAAAATGACCGAATAATTAATGGCAGAAGACTTAATTTTGAGTAGATCTTGAAAAAGACATTGCTCTAATAGAACCAATATTAGGGCCTTTTGAATATGGCCATTTTTTATGAAATTTTGTTCAATATCAATTTTTTAAATAAAATGTATCGTTTTCCAAAAGAACTCATTTTCCGAGCTATTCAGAAGAACGTTGCCACCAGATAGGTTCAGGAGGGCCTGATTTTTAGCCAATCTAAAAAAAAATGCTCTAGCTCTAATCGCATCGAAATTATGGCCTTCTGAATATGATCATCTTATAATGAAATTATGTTAATTATCATTTTTTAAAGAAATTAAATAGAAATCAAAATATTATCAGTTCGTAAAATAAAATACCTCATTTTTAAAAAGAAATAAGTTCCTGAGCATTGAAGATGATGAAGTATGTTCACTCATTTTAAGCTCACAATCGTGTTTTCAGAATATCGGAAATAAAAGTTTTCAGTTCATAATTAAATTGATTAAGTCTTTATTCAATTCAATCACAAGATACACAATATGATAAGAACATATTTTTCCATGTCTCATCCTCCAGAAACGAAAAATTAAAAAAGAAAATCAACAAAATTTCATAAAAAGCATTATTTTTAGGAGGCCATAATTTCGATGCGATTAGAGCTGGAGCTTTATTTTTTTAGATTTGAAAAAAATCAGGTTCTTCTTAACCTATCTGGTGGCAACTTACTCCTGAGTTGCTCGGCAAATAAGTTCTTTTAAAGAACGATAAATTTTATTTTAAAAATTGATATTGAAAAAAATTTCATAAAAAAGGGCCATATTCAAAAGGCCATAATTTTGGTTCTATTGCATCCAGAGCATTGTTTTCCTTTCAAATCTACTCAAAATTAAGCCTTTTTAAATAACTGACTGGCAACTTTCACCGAAATCGCTGGGAAATGAGTTCTTTTGAAAAAAAGAGACATTTTATTTATAAAATAGATGTTAAAGAAAATTCCATTAAAAAAAGGGTCATATTCAAAAGGCCATAATTTTGGTTCTATTAAAGCTGGAGCAATGGTTTTTTTTTAGATCTACTCGAAGTTAAGTCTTCTTTAATTAATTATTGCGTCATTTGTACCAGATATGCATGGGGAATAAGTTATTTCCCCAAATCTATATATATATATATATATGTGTGTGTGTGTGTGTTTTCATTCAAATTATTCGCTTAAAATCGACTTCTTAAGACCATAAATCCCAACTTTTTAGAGATAGAACATTCGATTTTTTTTTTATTTTGCAGAAAATTTAAAATTCAAGAATTCTGGATCAGACTAAAAGCAAATTCAAAATCTCATTTAACGTCCAATAATCAATTCAATATAAAGAATTCCTGAAAATAAAACAAGAATTCAACGATAAAATATGGACAACCACCACAAAATGCTCCTATTGCAATTCCCAAAAAAAAAAAAATTTTTAATTTAAAGCACTTCAATTCTTGTAGAGGTCTTTGGGACATAGGATGAACTGGAATAAGGCAATTTACAAAAAACTGATTTTTTCCCACTTTTTTCATCATTTTTCAAAAATATTGAAGGGTTTCAGTTCTCGTAAGATGTTCAGCACCTGTAGCCCTTTTTCGGATGCCAAACTGAATGGTTTGAGCCAATGAAATTCCACGTTTAACTTATTTTCAATCAAATGTGTTGATTAACCTCTTCAAACAAATCAAAAAAAGAGTTTTCTCAAAAACAGCCCAAGCGATTTTTTTCTTTTTGGGTTCAAAATGATCGTGGGGCATCCCAGAAGACCTTTTGAGTTGAAGTCAGTCGAGGCACACCGTGTTCTTCTTTCGGATTATTGCTTCGCAGGTTCGAAAATACAAAAAAAAAATAGATTTAGAATTTTTCACAAAAAACCATTTACTGTACATTTGGTGCGGGGTCCTTTCTGTAATTTTTCCAATTTCATAAATACAAAAATTCAGCTATCTCTTAAAATTACTTGGCAAACTTTACTAAAAAATCGAATTTTTTTCAATATAAAGTGCAAATTATTGACAAAATTACTTAATACAAATTTCATGAAAATTCCCCCTAAATATTCATCTAACGGAATTACGGTGAAAATGTTGTCCAAATCAAGTCAACAGTGTAAGCTCCAGGTGGTATAATTACTAAGAATGTAATTTTTTCAAAAAAGCGCAAAATCTAGTAAAAATGATTAATGAATCGAAATTTTTTGAAACTTAGTCCTTGATATTCATCTATCGGAGTTTCGTTGAAAATGTTGTACAATTGGGTACAATATTGTATACACAAGAAGTCCAATATAAAGCCGATTGGTTTAGTTCTTCCTAGAACTGCTGGCCCACGCAGTTTCTCAGCACACAGGCAATGTCGAAAATGCGTCGCCACCAGTAGCGAGCTATAAAAGCGGGCAGTACGGGGGAGCAGTAAGCGAGAGAGAAATCCAGCAGAAATGGTTCATATGACCCTGACTGTTTACGTTTCCCACTACTAATTTAGTAACACGGGCAATGCGACGCAACCCCCGAAACTGGACTTATATTGGACTTCTTGTGTTCCTAGGTCACCTGAATCACTAAAAATAATATATTTTTCCTGTTTTCTAAATCGGCTAAATTCACTTTCTAAAATATTGACAACATGTATAGAAGTAATTTTTTGCTAATTTTTGATTGATTCCACTGAAATTTATTATTTTATGGGCCAATAATCTCATTTTCGGAAAAATGGCGTTTGAGTCTTTTTGGAACGCCATCCTTCATAAAAAAAATTTTACTTTTGCTTCATGAATATTTCAAAAGTATCCTTAAAATAAAGAAAAACTGAAAAAGATATTGTCAGACCCCCCCCCCCCCCCATTAAACTCAAAACTCCATGCATGTAAAATATAAGCTGCACCTACCATGATTTCATAAGTTTTTAACTTAAAATTGTAAAGAAAAAAAAAATTGAAATAGGGACTAAACTAGCAGGCTTGCAATTCAGTTAGGATATTAATAATGTATATTAAAATATATTAATAGTAATGACATTATATTAGTAAAAACAAAGTTTCGATTAAAATCATGTTATTGACCACAACTGATAAATCAAGCAAGCAATAAAATCTGAATAAGCATTAAATCAACTTACTCAAATCATCATCAGTACCATTGGTCCCTCTCTTCTTTTTACCTACAAGCGTAAAAGAGCATTTTTCCCTCTCCACTGTATATTATTATTATTATTTGAAGCACCATAAGTTTCATATATTAAAATTAAAGCGGTTAGATTAAGATAAATAGTATTTCAATAGAATAAGAAAAAGTGTTATATAAGTAAAGTATCAATAAGAATACGGCAAAGAGCTTAGCAAAAATAAGAAACCAAATTTTATTTGCCAAATAAATTTCCTTCATAAAAATTCACCTTGTTTCTTGTTATCCTTGTCATCTTTGCGTTCAATCATACTAGAAACTGTCTTTTTAGACTTGAAACTTTCGTCAAACGTACGCATTTGTTTTGGAAGTTTCGCCTGCGCCTTTCCCCAGTTTTCAGCAGCAACAAGAATATTATCATAACTCTTTCTAAAATTATAATCGAAAAACCATTGCGAGCTTTGCAGTTCATTCTTGAAACGATCTCGGAACTCCAGATGAATATCGTTTAAAAATTTGTCGACGTACGAAAGTTGCAGTATTTTTTGATATGCAACAACGAATATCAATTCAAATTCGTTGTCTAACTTATACTGCAGACGAAGCGATTCGTGCTCATAACTATGATTTCCGGTACGTTCCTACAAATATACGAAAATTTATTGTATTTTATATGAAAGACTATCGATTATAGGAATGAATAAAAAATATAGGAAAAGAAATAATATTCAAGTGAAACTTTGTTACAGGTATTTTAAATCCTCTAAACAATGTTGAAATTTGGACGATAACCTATATATAACAACATTCTAAGTTATTTAAAAAATTGTGCAAATTAAAAAAAAAAGTGAAAATATTGAGGAAGTTGCATATTTAATATTATACATTTTTTATGACTCGGAATGAGTTGAAAGGATTAGAAATCTAAATGGGTAATTTACAAAATAAGGACGCAGTTTTTGAGGTTAGAATAAAATATGTAAAATTTTAATGAGACTAAAATACTTCAAAGTATACTAATAAATATATTTTTGTAGAGAAAAATTAAACATTCTAGTAACTTAGCCATATTGCTGAAATTTCTCATTGTGTTATTTCATCGACCAATGTTGTTAAAAATGATATTGTCAAGGTAAACAAGCAAAACCACAAATGTATCTCAAGATCTCAAACTTTCAAAGTAAATTCAGTTCATCAATTATTGAAGTATTTAAATCCATTCAGATATATAACCTACATCTCAATGTGTATAGTCATAATTAAAATTTTCAAATAAACATTAACTTATATCCATGCTGAAGCAGGGGAAATCTGTCTTTCTGAAATTGAGAACTAGTGCTCCAAAAAAACTCCAATTTATTGAGATCTTAGCAATTAAACTATAATTGTCTTCAATCATACCTGAAGGAATATTAGTTTCCATATTTTAAGATTCAAACATGTTCATATGCTTACCTGCAAAATTACACTTCGAATGAGTGCATTAACACTGGGAGTAAAAATTTGCGAAGTGCTCTGAAAATACCAAAGCACGATACCGCCTTTGCTAAATATTGTGAAAAGATCGAGCATTTTTGCAGAATGAAAAACAACACAATATTATGAAAGGAATTAGTACCTAACCTAAAGCTGCACAGATGACGGGTTGTGACAGCAGTCTCGTGCGGAGTTTGTACACGTCAGAATACCGGAAGCACACGAAACCGCCATCTCATGCTCACGCTTACCAACTGACAAAAAAATTGGAACAATTCAAATTCGAAAAACGAGTTAAAGACCGACCAAGCTAGATGAACTAAATACTCTCAACTAATATTATCGTAAGCTCACTAGAAAATATCAAATGTGGTATACAGACCTCACTTTACATAACAGGCTGGGATATATTATACACCACCGCCAGCGAAAGTACTATTAAAAATTACTCGCATAACCTGATAAACATACTTTATTTTCAAAAGCTGTCTCACGTCTCACGTCACACCCCTCTGCGGACGCACTTTTCTGTGCATGAAAAGAGGACACGTGGCGCTTGCGCACTCAGTGATGGCCTGGCTCTTTCTCTGTTGCTCTTGTCATATTCTGTCATATTCGAAAAAGTTGTACATTTGGCAGTTCCAGTTCGGTCTCGTTATTCCTTTGTTTTTTCTTCGTTGTACCGGGCCAAACCGGGCTACTGGCTGGAAAAGGGTTATCTTTGCGTGATTTTCTAAGTAGCAATTTTATATATAAAATACAGGTATGTAATTCCATCAACTTTTCATTAAAATTAATAATATTCGGGACATATCTTTTATAAAAAGTTGAATTTAATTATTTTCACATAATACTGACGGATAAATATCAAGTCGAAAACCTCAAAATTTGACATTTCGAAGCAGATTAGTTCTTAAATGAAAATATATTGAGATAACATGAAACTTAAATTCGTAAATTAATTTTAGCCTGATTCAAATTATTATGAGCTTTCATCTGAAATAGCTTAATTTTGTTGAATCAGTTATTAATATAAATAAACGTAATCTGTAAACAGTTGATAGCAGTTAAAATAGTTAATAAGTACAGTCTTGCCGCAAACAGTGGCGTAGGCGTGTAGCCCATAGTCATGGATTTCCTCAGACGATTTCCAATCGAAGGTTATGGAATTTCCGCAAGAATGTTTCTTTGGGCGCTCGTGAGTCACGCCCATATGTCAGCAGTGATGCATGCTTGTGCCTTGTGTTCGCGAGAATAATAACGTTAGTTAGTTCCTACTGCCTAGTTGGATTCTCTGTGCACGTGCACGTTTTAGGAGATCGGAGATGAGACATACATGTTTGTCAGTGATGTGACGTGGCTGGTCGAGTGAGCTGAAAGTTGAAAGTTTAATATCAGTGGTTGAAACGGTTTTATTTAGCGAATTTAACCACCGATTTGTCAAACAAGTGACAAGTGACGAGTGAGTGTTCCCTGTTCTCATTGCTAAACCGTTTCTGTCCTGTGCCCTTCTTTATATCTTTTACGTTGTTCTGCTTCCAACAGAATAACAAGCCGAGCCTCAGCAACCAGTTATTAATGTTTCTTGATTCACTTCATAAGTTCCTAGCACGTTCCTAGTGAAGTTCTCCGAGAATTAGCTTTGGATTTGACAGTTACGAATTCTGTGTTGACCGGTGCGGTCGGTGCCAATGTTTAGAGTAAAAGCCGGTTAAAAACAAGAGCATCTTCTGCTAGCTTCAGTTATTCGCTAGCCAAGAGCCAGCTGAGCGAGCTCGACCTCTCAATATTCTACGCGATTGCGAGTTCACATTGTTGTAAAGTGGGAGTAACAATTTGCTCGTAAAGATGTGAGTCATCCCAATATTCCTATGTGTATAGTTTAATTAAATTCTTTCCGGTATGCTCGGATTAATTTGTTCCAATACTAGTTTCGTCATCTTTCTTTCACTTTCTATTTTAAGCTGGATTTAAAGCACACTCTTTTGAAGAACAGATTTTTGGCTTTACAATAGCCTATCGTTTATGTCTACTTAGTAAGTGGTCACACCTTATCACACACTCTTGTCATCTGTCACCATAATTTTTTACATTCTCATCAGAGAAGGTATTAGATTTGTGTAAAATTTGACACCCTCTGTTTTTGTTAAATGTCCACGTTTTGAGACCCACTGAACCCGGCGAAAACAGGTCTTTACGAATGTGTCTGTGTATTTATGTATGTCTGTGAGCACGATAACTTTCGAAATGATTGACAGATTAAATTGGCCTTTAATATACTGTTTGCCTGCCCTAAATTGAAGGTCAAATGCCTTAGCCAGCCATTTTGGATAAAAATTAAAGAAGAGCATTTTCAAAATTTTTGAGACCACTTTTTTTTAGAATTCGAAAATTGTATGTACGGTTATTCATAGTATTCAAAAAGACAAACAATTTATCCTAATGACTTTTTTCGATGAAAAATAAATTACCGGAGTTACAGCATTTACAAAATTGAAAATAACAAACAAAAAAAACATAAGCCAAACAACGCACGATATAAAAAAAGTCAGTAGGAGAAAAACGTTACTTTTTAAACACCCTACGAGATTGTCCTCATAGCTTTTTGAATTTTTTTGAAAAATCCAAAATTCAAATTTTGATGGCACCAAAAAAATACACTAAGAGTCCCGATGGTCCCGATTTGGCCACCGTCTCGGGGGTTAATGGCCTTCAAGCCATATCGGGACTCTCCAAACCATACACATTCAGGGTCGTATAAACCATTTCTGTTAAAGTTTTGTCCCAAAAAAAAATATTTTCTTGGTATTTTCGCTGTTATGGTTTTAGATCATAATGAACGTCACAATTCTTGTGCTCGAAAATCAAACTTTATCAAAGTACCGATTTTTAAGTATGTACGTGATAGTGTGGTTCTTATTTATAGTTGGTGGATTTTTTACTCGAATTTCTCTGCTCTCACCCCCCAGTTTTGTTCGAATGCCCAAAAAAAAATCTTCAAATTTGAGCAAAATCGGTTAATATTTAGGGGTCGCGCAAAAACCATGAAGTTTCCCATTGATTTAACATGGGAAAAAGTCAGCTTTTTGTAAATCTAATATTTGAACCTGAAAATATGTTACAAATAATTCCGCGTTTTAGTGTGTTGTTCAGAATTTGTAAGAGAATAAGAATCAATCCTAAATTTTGAGTTTGAATAATTTTAAGCCACTCTTATGGGTCCCCAAAGAAAACCCCATAAGTGACAAATGTGAATTTTACGTAATATTGCGGTTTATTGACGCTTTTTAGAAGTTTCTTTTACAAAAATAATCATTGATCAGTTAATTAAGAATACCCAGTCATTTTTAACTAATATTCAATTGTTTAAACAATTTAAATTTGTTTGTATACATATTTGTTTTGTTTTTCAGCTAACTCGCGAAATCAACGTATTTTCTAGACATTATGAATTATTTAATCAATAATAACAATGAAATAATTTGTTTCAATAATTTTATAATTATTTAAATAATACGTATTTGTTCAAGCATATATTGTATGTACCTAAAAAAAGCAGGAGAAACATTTGCTCACTAAATTTTCGACAAATTTTAATATTTTCAAGTACTAATTTGTTTATCGTGAATACTCGTAGATGTTTGAACAAATTAAAATTTCTTAAACAATTTTTTTGTTTACATTTTTTTGTTGCTATTTTTCGAAAGATTGACATATTTTTATGTTTCACTTTTCTTTTTAAGAATACTCTTGAATGTGTAAACAAATTAAAATTGTTTGAACAATTGAATATTAGTTAACAAATGACTGGGTATTCTCAGCGATATCATATTTCCGTAAAAAGGACTGTTTTGAAGCACCAGATTTCACTTCATTCAACAGCTCGTATTTCTCTTGAAAAGATAATCGCTTCCTCTTATTTTCGTTCGACATTTTTTTACCTTAAACTAAACACTGAAGCGAATTTACTGCGATATATTTGCAACTGACAAATTGACCGAAGCAGACGACACGATTAACCGCGGGGGATACTGCCCGCTTTTTTCATACACTCCTGCGTTGTTGTGGAGTTGCTCCGCTGACCTAGCAGTGCTTCTCTCTCGCCCCCTTGAACCCCCTTGTCGGTGAAATCGGGAACTACCAAATCGGGACTCTAGTGTAATGGATAATCAAACATTCAATTTTGCGGTCAAACTATACAAGGGAAAAGAAAAGATGAAGAGACAAAAATTGTGCATTTAAAAAAGGTCTACAAATTTGTTCACAATCACCTTGTGATAGGACGCGTAGTTTTTGTTTAAATTCGTAAAAAAACAGCATTCGAAATCAAAAAAATCTGCTCGCTTCGCTGGCAAATTCTCATCGCGCGCTTTGCGTGCGGCTTGCAAGTTTGAGTGCGCCTAGGGCGCGCGTCTGTTGAATCTCGCGCTCGGAAGTAGTTACATCGCGCTTTACGCTCGGTTCCTCTAGATTTTTGAACTTCGTGTTCGACTTTGATGAAAAGAAAAAGTTTATTTGCAAATATTATAAAATTATCAAAACCTCTGCATATGAAGTGATTGTTAAATTTATTTTTATTGTCGACTGGAAATGAATTTTATTTACTGAAGGTTCTATTGACCTTAAGGAACACATTCTCATCCAGACACTCGCGCTTCGCGCTCGATATTTGATTTGAAAATCATTTGAACCTTGCGTTCCACGCTCGGATCTGTGCACCGTATGATAGAAACAAAAATGTTTGAGTGCACTCACGGCGCGCGATTTGGTCGTCGCGCTTCGCGCTCCGAAATAACACTGTTACACTGATCGCGCACTTTGTGCTTTTTGTTATATGTTCTTCATATACAAATTACTTCTGTATTTGATTTCAAATGAAGAATAATGATATAATTTTTACATTCTCATTCTAATGAGAAGATATTGGTTTTATGTAAAATTTGACTTGGTCGGTTTTCATCAAATCTCCACGTTTTGAGACCCCCTGAGCTAGAAAAAAAGTTTTTTACCAAGGTGTCTGTCTGGCTGTCTGCCTGTCTGTCTGTCTGTCTGTAGGCACGATAACTTTCGAAAAAATAATCAGATTGGGTTAAGCTTTTGCACACTTTTTTAGGGCCTAAAAAGAAAGAACAAATTCGTTAACCAGCTAATTTTGATCAAAATTCAAAAAGTTAGAGCATTTTGAAAATTTTTCAGACCATTTTTTTCAAAATTCAAAAATTCTATGTACGGCTATTCATAGTACTCGAAAACTCGAACAATTTATCCTAATGACTTTTTCAGATAAAAAAAAAAATACCGGAGTTATAGCATTTTCAAAATTACAAAAAACAAAAGTAAATGAACATTTTATGCCGAAAAACTTACGATATGAAAAAAAGTCAAGAGGAGAAAAATGTTTTTCTTTGAACACCCTACAATATTTTCGTTACAACTTTTTGAATTTTTTGAAAAATCAAAAATCCAAATTTTGATCACACAAAAAAATAATGAAAAATCAATATATTCATTTTGCTGTCAAACTATGCAAGATACGACATACGACCAAAGATAAAAGCAACAAAATTATGCAGCCAAAAAAGATCTCCAAATTTGTTATTATACACTTTTTGATATGATGCGTAGTTTTTGTTTTATTCGTAAAAGACAGCATCGGAAACAGTAAAATTAAATTTTTAGACGAATAAAATAAGCTACGAGAAAAATCAAAGAGACAAAATTTGTTCTTGCAAAGAAGAGGTACAAATTTGTTATAAATCATGTGCTGATAGGATGCGTAGTTTTTGTTTTATCCGTAACTTTTTCATTTGTATCATACGGTGCACAGAACCGAGCGTGGAACGCAAGGTTCAAATGATTTCCAAATGACATATCGAGCGCGATGCGCGAGTGTTTGAATGAGAATGTGTTCCTTAAGGTCGATAGAACCTTGAGTAAATAAAGTTCCATTTTATTCTAAAATAAAAACAACTTTAACAATCACTTCACATGTAAATGTTTTGATAATTTTATAATATTTGCAAATAAACTTTTTCTTTCCATCAAAGTCGAACACGAAGTTCAAAAATCTAGAGAAACCGAGCGTAAAGCGCGATGTAAATACGTCCGAGCGCGTAGCGCGAGATAAATATATGATCGAGTGCGAAGCGCGAGATCCAACAGTCGCGCGCCCCAGGCGCGCTCAAACTTGCGAGCGAAGCGAGCCGCGCGTCAAGCGCGTGATGAGAATGTGCCCGCTAAGCGGGCAGATTTTTTTATTATTTTTTGTGTGATCAAAAATTGAATTTTTTATTTTTTAACAAATTTTCTAAAAGTTGTTATGAAAATATTGTAGGGTGTTCAAAAAGCAACGTTTTTCTCCTCCTGACTTTTTTTCACATCGTGCGTTTTTCGGGCTGAAATGTTCATTTTCGTTTGTTTTTTGGAATTTTGAAAATGCTATAACTCCAGTAATTTTTTGTTCATCCGAAAAAGTCATTCGAATAAATTGTTCGAGTTTTTGAACACTATGAATAGCCGTACATAAAATTTTTGAATCTTGAAAAAAATGGTCTCAAAAATTTTCAAAATGCTCTAACTTTTTGAATTTTTATCCAAATTAGCTGGTCAACGAACTTATTCTTTCTTTTCAGGCCCTAAAATAGTGTACCAAAGCACAATCCAATCTGATTATTTTTTCGAAAGTTATCGTGCCTACAGGCAGAGAGACTACAGACAGACACCTTGGTAAAAATAGTTTTTTCTAGCTCAGGGGTCTCAAAACGTGGAGATTTGATGAAATCCGACTAAGTCAAATTTTACATAAAACCAATACCTTCTCATTATACTGAGAATGTAAAAAATTGTACAAACTACACAAGCCACGAAAAAAAATAATGAGACAAAAGTTGTTTACCCAAAAAAGAGCTAAAAATTTGTTCTTAATTATTTTTTGATAGGATGCTTGGTTCTTGTGTTATTTGTAAAAAACAACATTGAAACATAGAAATTCTCATTTTTGGACAAACGACACAAGCTATAAGAAAAACGAATTGACAAAAGTTGCTTATCAACAAAAATAATAGACAAAATTTGCTCACCTAAAAAGGATCTACACATTTTTTATTATTAATAATTTTTAGATAGAACAAGTAGATTTTTTTAAATCGTAAAAAACAAGATTAAAAAAAATTAAACTTTTGGAAAAACGACACAAGAGACGAACAAAAAAATTGAAAAGACAAAAGTTGTTCAACCAAAAAAATCTACAAATTTTTCATATACACTTTTTTATAAAAATAAAAAAAATCTACCAATTTGCTCAAAACCACTTTATGCTAGGATGCGTATTTTTTATTCTAAATTTTAAAAAATAACATTGAAAATAAACAAATTAAATTCATGGAAAAACTATACAAAATGCAATAAAATGTTTAATAACAAAATTTTTATTTTCCTGTGGGATGCGCACTTTTATCAATTACGAAAGCAAGACAATGCAAATACGTATGTTTCAATACCAATGCATATTATGAATTGTTATAATATAAATTTATTGAAATGATACATTTTTTTAGGGTAATTGAGAATAACATTAAGTGCAAAATAAGAAACAAATATTAAAGTAATCATGATAAATAAAATTTGTACTTTATATTGCAATAACTAAATAAGCAATCCCACACCGAGGTACATAAATAAAGCTAACATACATTTGATATAAAAGTGTTGAACATAATGGAGAAAATTTCACATTTTGCACAAGGTCGAGTGCGAAGGACGAGGTACGTGATGAGAATGTGATCGTATGCTGAAGGAGCTTTAACAAAAGAGAATTCGCAATCACCAAATTACAGTTTTCGTTACTTTGACCTTTAATTTTAAATGGGATGTGCACAAATGTGAGGAAAATACAATGACCGAGCGCATAGCGCGAGATAAATATATTATCGAGCGCGAAGCGCGAGAACAATCAGTCGTGCACTCTAGGCGCGCTCAAACTTGCAAGCAAAGCGAGCCGCGCGCGATGAGAATGTGCACGCCCAGCGGGCAGATTTTTTTCTATATTTTTTCTTTTTTCTCTATATTTTTCTATATTTTTCCAGACCATTTTTATTGTTAGGTATAGATAAATCGATTGGATTGTTTAAGTATTTGAAATTGCGGGCGTTTTAAATTTCTTCAGCTTATGGTCTTTTGTAATCACTTTACATACAATTTTTTAATTTCAACTTTATTATTTTTTCTTTTTGATTGTCTAATGTGACAGCTGACGACTTACAATCTACTGATTGTTGAATAATCATAATTTCTTCACGTGGTTTGTTCTTGCAGTGCATATTATACCAATAAAAGCATTAGCTTCTTTTATACTTAGTTTGCTATCCTAGACATTGTCGCATTGTTCTCTCTCAACCTGACCTTTATACTGTTTTAGTTTTATAAGTTTTTTAGTTTCAGTTTTATATAAAATGAATAGGTCAGCGTTTTTTCAATAGCGTACTTCATCACATGCTTTATCACGTTTTGCAGATTGAAATAGTGATAAAGAAACCCGAAAAGCAAGCAGTCAAGATGAGTTACGGTTATCAGGTAAATATCTTTCAATGCTATTTTTAATTATTCTCAGTTGCACCTTGAAAGAAATAATTTACTTAGGGCCCGTACATTGATTATATAAAGTTTTCTGGATGCAGGGGTGGGTTGAACATTTTTCCTATGCTATCTTACATGGGTGGCAGAACATGGTAAAAATAATCCTCTATCTTTAAGGTAATAAATTGATGAAGAAAATGTAGTGAGAAAAAATGCCATATGATAGGGCGGGAGGAGGGTGTCAAAACTTACAAACCCTAGCAAAGGGGGATAAGCGGTTCAAAATTTTCAGAAAAAAATGTACGTACTTTCTGTACGGCCCCGTTGTGTACATTTTCTTACTTGTTTTATAACGCAATTATCAATATTATTGCAAAGTACTTGCTGGAATTTACTATATTTAACTTGTGATATTTTGATACTTCGGAGGGATACACAACTTTAATATTAATCTACATAATAAATGGTACATTTACAATTACAATTTTTTCGACAATTTAACATTTGTACGTATCACTAAAAATTTCATAAGTTCAACTTTTAGGACATCAAAATGTAGCGATTTCCAGTTGCCAGTTCCTGAAATTGAGCGATTTCGAATTTTAAACATATAATAGTATATTGCATCACAAGTAGGGTTATAGGTATGTCTTAATTTACTGCGGGGAGGTCAATGTTCGCAGGACGAGCAATAAAACCATGGCCGAAGGCCATGGTTTTGTAGTTGTCCTACGAACATTGAATTCCCGACGTAAAGACGTGTGTAACTCTACGAGTGATATGACGTATTTTATACGAAACCACCAAGTTATAGAGCCTGTTGAGCCCCCAGAAAAGTGAGCGTTGGATAGCCCCTTACCGAAATGTGTGTTTTCTGCCATTTATCACATTTTTCGAAGACCAGCTCATATTTATCCTTTCCATGATTTTGAGTGTACGAAGATTTACAATTATAACTGCGACGCAATTGCAGGTAAGATTTCATGGATTCTATTTTGTTAGATGAAAACATACACTACCGTGGGAAATTGTCGGTACGATCAGCGAAAGTACTCTTAAAAATCACTGCTGACTTTGAAACGTGATTACTCGTTCAAAAATGGAGCGAGAAACTTTTTAAAATAACTGTTGAAAAACTCATGAAATTACGCGTCAATTGAGCTCAATAGAGGTATCTTTGACCTTTCGGATAAAATCGACATGACGCAGACACACTTGGACATTTATTATGATATCTTGAGAACCCCTGAATATTTGTGAAGTTTTGTTGGCTTAAATTGAAGATGAGATTTCAGAGATTACGTTTTATCAATCTCATTATTTTCCCTTGATTATCCTAAGTCACAGCACGAGTTGAAGTTAAGAAACAAAATCTGAGAAATTCTTGGCTACCACCACTCTCGCGGTCGACAGCAGTAATCGCCGACTAAAACTTGACATTTGAGGCTCGGGCATTTTTAGTCGTACATCGAGAACCCGTGAAGATTTTTCAAGTTTTATTGGTCATCTGTTTGGGTCGCGATTGGTAATCTCGTATGGCAGGAATATTTTCAAAGGTTGTTCGGTGCGATATAGATTTGTGTGTATATGTATACATATATATATATATATATATATATATATATATATATATATATATATA
>CAKNXH010057811.1:52097-62313 GCA_932178445.1 Andricus quercusramuli
ATCTGATGAAATACATGTGCGTTATTCAGTAACCATTT
The DNA here is from genome assembly GCA_932178445.1 of Andricus quercusramuli. Classification (NCBI taxonomy): domain Eukaryota; kingdom Metazoa; phylum Arthropoda; class Insecta; order Hymenoptera; family Cynipidae; genus Andricus; species Andricus quercusramuli. The sequence goes on from CAKNXH010057811.1 coordinate 52,136, forward strand.
GTAGAACTAATAAACCGTCAGTGCGGCGGCGTTTTGAACTAATAAACTGTCAGTAGCTGATACTGTTCGGTAAAGGGCTATCTAAACGCTCACTTTTCTGGGGCGTAATAGGCTCATAACATGGTGGTTTCGTATAAATTAATTAAATAATTGTAAACTAAACAATTGCCATTTATGCATTTAAAATAAAATGTCCATATTTAATCAAAAATATTCCAAATAAAGAATGTTCACATCGCAAATTTTTAAATAGCAGATCTCAAAATGGGACAATTATTTTCAATTGCAATATTTCAAGAATTAATGTGTAATTTTTTGCTTCCATTTAGAGTAGGTACAAACTGAAGAACTTAAAAATTTCGAAGTGAAATAATCAATTTTTAAATTGAAGTGTTCAATATTTTATCATGACTGTCATTCTAAGATTCAATCATTTTAAATCTCAGTCTTTTAAGATTGACACTTATAAATTTATACGATTCCGGAATTAAATAATTGTAAATTTTAACGATTCTATGTACATCAAAATTTGTTTAATTAATTTAATTGAAAAGTTAAATAACAAAAGCATGTGTAAAAAATAAAACGTTACCAAATTTCCATCTGAAGGCAATCTAAGTTAAATAAGCTTACATTTTGAATGAAACAACTTATAACGATTAATAATATTTATCAACATAAACGTGTAAAGTCTTATAATGATGTATTTAGGTGTGTGGCGAAATCTCTGTAACTTTTAACTTCTGATTTCGGAAATTTAAAAAAGTAAATATTGTTGCACATCATTCGGAATTTTTCGATAAATTATAGGGACCATTATTAACTAGTTTTTATAGTCTTACATTGTATTTTTTAATATTACCTTTAATGTTTTTAATAAAGGTAAAGTCAAGTGTTTATAATTGTCATAGTTCGAAAAAATGAACCAAATGGGCAAAATAATCGTAATATATGTAATAATCTATACATGACCGGTTTTTCTCCCGGAAAAGACCGTAATACTAGACAGCACCTAAAATAAAATAGTATTTTTTACTCTAAATAACATTCAACTTTATTGCAATGTACAGATTTCATTCATGTATCGCCGCCCATGCAGATAAGTTAAATTGAAGAATGGAAAATTATCAGATATACGCGAGAGGTTACCTTATTTTGAAAAAGTTCATCCATAACTGAAGGGTAGAAATGCAAAAGGAGTCAAGCGCCATTTTTCACTTTTTTCAGGAGAGACTAAAAACATGTTGTAAATTCAGCGGGACCATTTAAGAAAAAAATAAGAACGTATTTTTGAGATACTTTCATGCTCTATCAAACTGAAAAAAGTTTGCTCACAAAAAGCTATCTGGTTTCGAGAAAATGAATTAAACAGGTCAGGTTTCGAGGTTAGATTTTGGGTCCGTATCGACTTTTAACATCTTTCAGCATTAATTGTGGAGTCAATTTGCAGTTTAAGAAAAAACTAAAAATTTGTATTCTAACTATTGAATGGACGAATTGATTTCCAAAAAGTTCGTTTTCAAAAATCATGCAGTTTCGCGAAATTTGGAAATCCAATCATGACTTCGAAATGGTGTAAAACTGACATTTCAACTTCAAATGACGATAGCAGTAATAATTTTGCATATTTCCAAAAAATGAGGAATTGGGTTTTAGGTTATTTAGTGCTGAACGGAAGGGACCAAATAGTATATTATTATGTATACCATTAAGCCATTTCCCTTTCGGGGTAGGCGAATTTTACCCGCTTCGGGTAATGTTTCTAGGTGGATAGTTTCTTGTAGTAAATAACTACAAGTGTGGGCTCACCACACCCACGACGAGCCAACAACACGCAGTAGTATTCCCGAATGGTCACCCATCCAAGTACTAACCGCGCCCAACACTGCTTAACTTCAGTGATCTAACGAGAACTGGTTTTTTCCGCGTGGTATGGCCGTTGGCCATATTAATAGTAATTAAAAATAATTATCCAGTGTCGAGAAAAATAAAATTTGATTTTTTACTTTATTGTTAGAAAAGATTCTCGGACTGTGAACACAAAAACACAAGCCAAACACACGCGTCCGTTCGTCTGCTACGATCGTGATTTCTCGATACTGCGCAGCCGCGACTCTTTTTGCATTTCTACCCTTCAACTGTCCATAACCACAAGCAAACATTAATCTGAAAGTTTAAATGACAAAGAGAAACAATCGAGAAAGGCTAAATTCATATTACAAAATATGGCGAATTCGGGTCTGAAAATTTTACAAGTACCTGATCCTATTTTCTATTAAAGTAACTGCTTATAATTGTGGACAGTACTTGCACATATCTGTGAAAAATGTTGTGCTGAAGATGTACTTAAAGTTATTATCAACCTTTTTCTGGTGCTTCTTTAGGCTGTACTCGGCGGTTTCGGTCCTGACAGCTAATTTGTTCCTTCGAGTTTTAGAAATTATCGAGGGGCTGCACACTGAGATATTCCTGACTGCTACCGTAGACTACCTAGAATCGAGCATGGGAGTCCTTCTGTGATTCACTCGTAGTCGGTAGTAGTCTGGTTGTAGTCTCAGCTATAGTTTGGATATACCATGCTACCGAGATGTGCCCAAGAGACTGTGAGATTTGTGGCTAAGACGTATTGTTGACAATATTCACTCATTTATATTCCAGTCAAAAAAAAAATACAAACGACAGTCGCCTGTAGCATAGGTGCATAGCCTCTCGAAAATTATACAAATTATACATTCTAATTAATTAAACCAGAATTGCGATGGGTACATCTACTTACAATGGACCAAATTCTTGAATATCTGAAATATTTATTCGCGTTGTGACAGGTTAGTTTTTGTAAATGAAATCTGCCTTTTCACAGAGATGTAAATACAAGAAACAATTTAATACAGCATTGATTATTTTTCAAAACTGATTATTTTCATGATACGCTGTGCATGAAATGCCCATAATTTACTTTAATTGACTCAATGTAACTAAATTATAAATTATTTTACTATAAATAATGTGATGGACATTAAAGTTAATAGTTCCAGGGATTTCACCGTATGCAATTTTGAATCAATTTGAGAGCCTCTAACGATAGGTTTTACAGTGTTAAATTTAAGTGAATTCAAAGATGAATTTCAAATTAAAGTCGTTGCAAATTAAAAAATTTGTATTTTGATTCAATAGTTTCTGAATACGAGCAAGAGATTGCAATACACGTTTGCTGAAGTTAGTCATGTATCCCTCTACGTCCAGTAGCCACTAACACTTTTGTATTCATACAATTTTTGAAAACAATTACGTGTTAGTATTGAAGAGAAAAATTAAAAAAATTATAGTTAGAAAGCCCGAATTAAAAATAAAACTTTAATGTTAAAGCGGTAAAGCGTTATAAACAATGGAATTTTCACTAAAATGGACTGAAATTGCGTTTCAAGACACGTACTCCACATAGGAAAAAAATTTCCAATCGAAAAAAAATTTTTGTACACGTACAAATTTGAAAAACGGCTTTTTTGAACAACTATTTGTCCAATATTCCATACGTAGTTGTCAAAAAAGTTCGTTTTCTAATTTTGCCCATAAGCAAAAGTTTTAATGCAAATTCAATTGTTTTTAACGCTCTAACTTGAAAACGGTTCATTGTATGAAAAATTTGAAGAGACATAAAAGTTCTGCTTCTCAATGAGCTTTCAAAATATAAGTTCAGAAATTTTTTTCTTCAAAACTCACGTAATTGTTTTAATTATTGTTGGGCCAGATTTTGAAAAAGTACCCTTGATATTCATAACCGGGAAACTTCTGCGGAGTTCTTAAGTAAATAGTTTGGCAGTATAACAGAACTAGATAACCAACATTTTTCCGAAAATGGGTTTATTGCACACAAAATTCTTGAAAAAAATTAAATATACGTTGTATTAAAAGGATTTATTTGAATAATTTTATGCAACCATTTTTTTATCACATATTTTTTATTCTCGTTCAGCGTCCCCAAATCTCAGGAGTAAGTTTTTATTTTATTACAAAATTCATTATTAATCGTTGCCGAAAGCTGATTTTCAAAATCAGTGAAATAATAATCTCAAAATTCTTGGACGACTTACTTGGAATTGGCTAACTTCTTTCAGATAAAAACTTTTTTAGCCGGTTTTACGAATTCAGTATCTCGGGAGTAGGTTTTTTTACAGTTAATTTTCAGGTAACCTGTTTTTCTCACAATCCTCAGTTGATCCTGCTCGAATTTGTGGTGTCACTGTTAAAGATTGTCAACCTGCATATCTACTTTCTCGAAACTGGATAACTTTTTCCAATAAAACTTTTTTGGTCTCAATTCCTCAACACTTTAGTTTAAAATTTGATTCTCGTTTTATCTTTGAATGGTGATTTGGATTTTACATAATGTTTTTTCTCCTGAAATATTCCGATTTTATTGGTTATCTAGTTCTGCATGGCCACCCTTCGAGTGTAAATCGCAGCTTAAATTTATATTCAAGGGGTTATTCAGGTATTACGTATCGCGTTTCATAATACTTTAACCGCCGCCAAAAAGAATATACAAATATTTTCAGAATTTAAATATCAGAAGATGCAGTTCAGAAAATTTTAATCAAATCAATTGAATTGATTAAGATTGTATTTTTATGCTGTTTACACTGAATGTTACACATTTTCATTGTTTCCTAAAATCAAAGGGACCGCCAGTGATGCCGTTCCCAGGACAAAAACCAGCGACATCCTTCGGTCTTCCTCCAGGTGCACCCTCTGCCCCCAATGCCCCGCCTTACCGCCAGGGCGGTAACGTAGGTTTCTCACAACCACAGACATCCTTTGGAATGCCTCAACCTCAACCTCATGCTCCTTATCCATCATCTAATCCCTACCCATCTTCTATCTCCTATCCTTCATCAAATCCATACCCTACACAAAATCATTCTTACCCAGGTCAAGGACCAACTCCATCCTCTATGCCTTATCCACAACAGCCTCAATCATCTTCTTATGCTCAACAATCACATCAACCATGTCCTTACTCTCAACAACCACCTCAACCATTTCCTTACCCTGAAAAACCACCTCAACCATCTCCTTACCCTCAACAGCCACCTCAACCATCTCCTTATCCACAACAAGGAATGCACATGCCTTCAGGAATGCCTCATCCTCATCATCAGAGTATGCCTCAGCATCGTAGTATGTCTCAAGGAATGCCTCACCCTCAAAGCATGCCTTCAAGTATGCCTCAACATCATGGTATGCCTCAAGGAATGCTTCATCCTCAGAACATGCCATCAAGTGTACCCCAATCAGCTATGGGTCAACAGTCATACAATTCATATTCGCAACCTCAAGGATCAGGAGTTTATCCAACTCTACAAAGTGTATCCAGTCCTTCATACTCTTTCAATTCTTCACCTACTCTTAGTTATCAATCAAATGCTTCGTCTCCCTATAGAGGCGAGAACTGTTATGGGGGACAGGGGACTGGGGCTAAATTTCCACCGAACGCTGCTCTAAAGTCTTTCTCAACCCATTGTGCTGCCCCAGCCCCCCGGATATCCAATGCCAAGCCCAAGGTGAGATATCTTTTGAATCATAAACCCATTCCTTCAAAACTATCATTGGAAATCGTACGGACTATCCAAAATCTATAATACTACAATTTACTCAGGGATTTTGTGGACGTCAAGAAAATTTGTACAAATTTATGCAGAAATGAAGATATTAAAATTGCCACCAGAGACGATTTTTTAAATTATTTAGGAAGATTACAATAAAAATTAAAATAATAAATAATAAAAGTTGTTATGGGTAGAAGGCCGTTTAAAAAATACCTAACGTTTTTTTCTGACAATCGTGACTCCCTAGTTCGATTTTGAAAACAAGTAATAATTTAGAACAAATTTTGCTTCTCAAAACTTCCTTTTAAGCTAGTATCTGAATGAATACATACGAAGATCTATCCATACAAAGAACACAACAAACAAGACAATTACGAATACGCTCCAACATCACTTAGATTAACTGAAATTGTGTGAAAGTGTCTAAGCTATCGGACCTCTCTGTTCTTTTATATATGTTTTATACTTTCAGGGCTCTAATTTCAAATCAGAAATGCCAACAATTATGAAATTTTCACAGATCCTCTGTGCTGTGTCCTTCTATGTTTTCTTAATTTTAGTACAAAGTAAAAAAAAAAATTCAGCCACTAATGTAAACTGCGTGGTATTTCCGATACCCTGGGGTTGGGCTCACATACCTAAGGTGCAAATTTAAAGTTTTACTATCTCTGTATAATTGCAAAGACCGTTAGATATCACTTTGATAAATCTACATCTACATATATTCCCAATTTGAAAAAATTCCTTAGAAAATTACTTCATCCTGATATTACCTTCATAATCCCTAAGGAGTATTTTGGATGCAATGCACTGCTCATAATAATCCTGTAGCCACCCTTCTTGCACGGAACGTCCATGGACCGTTCCGCGGGCACCTCCGGTACGTGTAAACTGACCGCCCCTTTGGAACGTTCCATGCACGTCTTGCTGGGACCTGAAAGGGCCTTTTCGTTATACACTCACAAGTCCCATAGAAGCCCGTCCGGTTTTTTAATTCCTAGAACTGTTGGCCCACGCAGTTTCTCAGCGGGCAAGGCGAGATACGCTTGAGACTCTATATTGCGTAATTCAAGCATATTGCGCAATAATATGCATTCCAATTGGAAAATGTTCAGGCGGCGATGACTGTTTACGTTTCGAGGGTACCGATTTAGTCACGAGGCTAGTGCGAGGCAACCCCCGAAACTGTGCTTATATGGGACTTGGAGTGTAGTTATTTTTAAAAACAAATATTTCGTGAATCGTAACGGATAGGTAAAAATGAATGTCATTTTTTAGTTTTGAGTACCGCGTATACTATACTATAATGTTATATCCATATTATAAATTGACATCGATTCTTACATATCTCTTACGGCTTACGTGATATTTATTGTTAATAGTAACAATAACCGTAAGCCTCCCTCAGGTACCAGTGGGACGTTCCTGGAACGTTCCTAAGGAGTGGACATTTTACAATGCCCGGAGACGTGCCTGGGAAGTTCCGCTGGAACGTTCCGTACTACGCAAAAGTACCCTGATTATGAATATCAAGGGTATTTTTTCGAAATCTAGTGCAACAATTGTTTAAACAATTTTTTAGTTTTTAAGAAATTTTGTTTGTAAAATTATATTCAAAAAGCTCATTGACGGAAGAAAACTTGTATGGCTTGCCAAATTTATTATACAAGGAATCGTTTTTAAGTTAGAGCGAATAAACAATTGAATTGAATTCAATATTCTAGTCACACTGATTGCAAAGCATTTTTTTACATTGCCAAAATTTCAAACGTTTTTTTTTTTTTTTGTTAATAACAGTTTTTACAAACAAACACGTATATTTGAAATAGCTTTCCTTTTTAAACGCGTTTCTCAAATTAGATGAAAAAGACAAACAGTTTGTCTCTTATAAATTTTCTTTTTATGCAAACCATTTGTTAACTATGGCCTTAAAAAAAATTAATTCCAAAATAATCTTTGGTCCATGCCAGCTGCAGTTTTATAGTTGAAATTTATTATTTTTTTAGTTATTTATCTGGAAGCTTCCTAATAGTCGTTATCTCTGTTACCACTGTGAAAAAATCGTTCTTTTGTTAATAATAGTTGTTATTAACAGAAGCCTAGGTTTAATGAACCTGTTCCTTTCATTCGCGTTTCTTGAATCAGGCACAAACAGAAACTTTTATCTATCTTAAATTTGCTCTTAATTCAAAACATTTGTTAAATTCGACCTTATAAACAATTAATTGCAAAATAATCTTTGGTCTGTGTCAGCTGCAATTTTATGTTAATATTTTCGATTTTATTTTTGGTTATTTATCTGTTATTTTCCTAATAATATTGAACAAGATTGTTTCTTGATATTTTTTGTTTTTGCAAAAATTAAATTTAAAAAAATGAAGAAACAATATTGTTAAATATTATTTGAAAGCTAACAGGTAATTGACTAAACATTGAATCGACAATCTTAACTGAAGGGTGGCAGCACAGAACTATCGATAACCAACATTTTTCTGAAATACACGTTGTGATGAAAAGATTTATTCGAATGCTCATTTTTTAATACAGTAATCAAACCAAATATTTTAATCCAAATTTCAGTTACAATTTTAACATAGTGTTTTAACATAATAATAACTTTTTTTCTCTTCAGCATCGATATTCCTTAAAATTATTATCGTTTAATAAAAAAAATTATTTTCTTAAAATCCTTTTGCCGCAAAAACGTCTCTTTCAGTACGATACCGTCATACTAAATTTTGATTTTATAGGAACTGTTGGAATGCTTGTCATCTCACTACGTGTGGATATACCTTCAAGCTTTCCAACAGACAGATGATAAGTCTATGAGAGGTTGAATCGAAAGCTTTCCGGTAATCAATCCAGGCCATTGACAGGACGCGCTGAAGGGCTGAAGCGTTTTTACAGACACCCCTGTCAATTAGCAGGTTCTCTCAATAGCCTGCTACACCTTTTTTCGAGCCACGTTGTTGGTACATCTCTCGTCATACAGGCTCAATTCGTCGAACAATCCTGTTGTTTAGGACAGCTGTAAAGATCTTATACAGTGTGCTCAAACAAGTTATTGGCCTGTAATTCTCTGGCTTGGACAACTTGCCTTTTTTCGGCAGGAGTATAGTGCGTTCTAACACCAGCCACTGCGGAATTGGCGTCTCCGACTTTGAATATGAGGTGAATTTGCGGGCCAAATGTTGGTGTGTGAAAGTAAACTTCTTCCACCAGAATTTATTGATACAATCTGGTCCAGCAGCAGAAAAGTTCTTCGTGCCTCTAAGTGCTTTGGTCGTCTCTTCGGCAGTGATTGATGGACATTCCTCCTCAGATTTTATGAGGTCGCATAACTCCTTGAAGCGGATGATATTGTCAGTATCTTCATGCAACTCTAGTGTTTTCAGGATCTTGTACACCTCTCTCCAAAAAGTCGGTACCTCCTTGGGCTTGGGTGGATTTCTTACAGAAACAGGAAGATCGCTGAAGAGGCGCGACGGGTCAGCGAGAAACTGTTTATTCTCCCTGATCCATCTCTCCCTCTTTTGTATTCTAATCCTTGCGTCGGATAACAGCCGTATTTTGTCAACGATATGCTGTTTGGTTGTCAGCAGCTTTGACTTGTTTAATGTGTGATTCAAGATCCTTAGTTCTTGGGCGAACTTTCGAACCCTTTCCGTGAACGTTCTACCAGATGTTATGTAGTCAATCGCACATTGAACACGGGACGCATTCTGTCTTGCCCATCCAATCTTCTTGTTCAGTTGATGCAAGCGTCTTTTGGTCTTTTGATCCATCGTCGGTTTTAGCCTTCGATTCGAATTAGCCAAAGCTCTGGCAGCACCATAAACTGAGCAATTGATGGTCCAGAGGTCGAACTCTTGCGAGACATCTCCACGAAGGGAGGCATCCATTTCAGCCAGATCTTGGGGCTTTGGAGGAACTTGCATGTTAATGTTCCTACTAGTACTGAAATCGCGATCATCTCTCACAAGGTGCCTGCTTTCTGCGGTTGGTCTTAATGTCGCTTCCTCATCTTCGTCTGCAGCTTGATCAACCAGCGGTTGGAGAAGCGCTCCGCGTACATATCTATTTTTCCGGAGGTAGTCAGCTTGATTTCGCAAAGACTGATGCGAAACTTGCTGAAGCTTGGGTGTTTCTGGCACCACAGAGTGTGCATATGCGCCATAAAGCCTCCGCGAACAGGCATTGTTTGCCGACCCCTTGTCGGGTGCTCTACGCGTTCGATCGTTTTGAACCGCATCTACAATATTTTGGTGTTTTTGTGGTTTCATTGTTGTTCCCACGAGCTGCTAGGGAAAGGGTTCGTCCATCCTTGTAGAGCCCCGCGTGCAAGGATAAGGCTGATACTCCGAGAGGTGGCCCAATATCCCAGAGTCACCGTTTGAGACACCTCACCCAGGTGCCATTCAGCTTTCGGCACGGTTTTCACGCCTTCGCTCAGGGGTTATTCCTTCGGGACTATCCCTGGATAATTGTCCGCGACTGCTTACTAATTATTGTAACCATATTTAGCAGAAACCCTTGGTACAGGGACCCTCTATCCGCAACCCGAGGACGCTT
>CAKNXH010057811.1:62713-76794 GCA_932178445.1 Andricus quercusramuli
TCGCAAATGAGAATAATTTTGACACAGGTTTGTAAAGTATCATTTGCCATCCATAGAGCAGTTTATGTGAAAACTACATAAAGATTGAAAAGGCTAAAATGCAATAAAAGTAAATGCAGTTACTACCATAATTTAGTGTTTCATTTCAATTTAAATATTTTCCGAATTCGAACTTGGAAACTCGCGAAGTGATACATACCGAACAAAAACTTATTTCAATCTTCGTTATTTGAAATTCACGTGCAAAAAATGAAAATGATATTTTTTATCGTCCGAAGACGGTTAGTAATTGCTTTAGTAAGAATTTCTCACAATGTCATCTAGGAAACTGCTAATTCATTTAGTGAGGCTTATTGCTCGAATTTAATAAGACTTCTTAATCAGTGGGTTTTGATTGACTACTTATAATTAAGATTGAGGGAATAGGTGTTAAGTCTTCGGCACAGCTACACTTTTATATGCTCTTCAACGTTTCCATTATTACTGCAATTATTAACCGATTTTCAGAAATCTTTTTTTCACTTTCTTCCAATTATATGAATAAACTAATTCTGTTAATTAATATTGAATCAAGCTATACTTTCAAATTTTAGTTTTTGTAATTGGCCTGAATATCGTAACAATGAAAGGTTCGTTCTTTCCGCATGATTCGACACGCTGCGCTGTAGCCGGATATACTATCGTGTGCACTTCAACATTTCTATTATTACTGCAAATATTAACCGATTTTCATGAATCTTTTTTTTCACTTTCTTTAAATTATATGAATAAACTATTTCTGCTAATTAAAACTGAATCACGCGATGCTTTCATAATTTAAGTTTTTGGAACCAGCCTGCATCTCATAACAATGAAAGGGTGATTCGTTTTGGGTAATTCGACCGGCTCCGGAGCGTCTGCCTCGTAACATTGACGAGGGTCGAGGCTTAGGCCGCGAAAATACACACTCAGCTAACACTGAGCGTCACTGGATTTTTTTCTATTCTTTTCTTTTTGTTTATAACATCAAATATAAACTTTTTCTCAAAAAACCGAATCTAGCCGGCAAAACAGACTAATATTTAGATGAGGTATGCAAAATATCAGACAAAAATATTAAACCGTGCGGCCGGAAACTGGTATACCGTTTTATAACTCTGATAAATCCCCTTATGTGTGTGATAACGGATCCGCATTTCGCGCGCGAATTTTCGAACCTTGGCGGTTAAATTCCTGTCAGATGTTATGTAGTCAATCAGACACTGAATGCGGGATGCGTACTGTCCTGCCCAGCCTATCTTTGTAGTGAGTTGATGCACTCGTCTTTTGGTCTTATGATCAGCCGTTGGTTTTGTTTTACGGTTTGCATCCGCCAAAGATATCGCTGCATTATGCACAGCACATTTGTTTGTCAAGAGGTCGGATTCTTCGGAGAAATCTCCACGAAGCTTGTCAGCTAGTTCAGCCAGATCTTTTGGCTTTAAAGAAACCTAGAAGTTGATGTTTCTCCGCGACCGGAAACATCGCTCTTCCTCTATTGGATGCCTGTTCAGGGGGCCATACTATTATCGTATCCCTCTAGCTAGCAGGTCATTATTGAGTCGATCCGTCCATCCAAAAGTATTGAGATTCCGCCGGTCCATCGCATTGACCTCGTCTTGATTGGCTCCCCCAACTCTAGGGTAGTCGACATTGTTGTCAGACCCACTGTCGAGAGCCCTGCGCGTTCGATTGTTTTGAACCGCACTTAGTAAAACTATATTTGGTGTTATTATTGCCAACGGCCATACCCCGCTGAAAAAACCAGTTCTCGTTATATCACTGAAGTTAAGCAGTGTTGGGCGCGGTTATTACTTGGATGGGTGACCGTTCGGGATACTGCGTGCTGTTGGCTAGTCGTGGGTGTGGTGAGCCCACACTTGTAGTTATTTACTACAAGAAACTATCCACCTAGAAACACTACCCGAATCGGGTAGTGTCACGCCTACCCTGAAAGGGAAATAAATGGCTTAATGGTATACATACATACATACATTGTTGTTCCCACGAGTAGCTAGGGAAATGGTTCGTCCATCCTTGCCTCGCATGCAAGGATAAGGCTGCATACTCTGAGAGGTCGCCCGGTATCGCAGAGTCACCGTTCGAGACACTTCACCCAGGTGCCGTTCAGCTTTCGGCACGGTTGTTACGCCTCTGCTTGGGGGTTAATTAAATTAAAGTTTAATTAAATTAAAATTCCGAACACCAAAAATCAGTGGAGTTTTTAGCTTTTAAGTTTTGATAATTAGCTTTTGAGTTATAAAATATTTAAGCTGGACCAATTAGGAGTGCGGTATACACAGTAGTGTGTGCGTGAGCGGGAGTAAAATTAGTGTAGTGACCGCTTTTCTCCCATCGCTAAGCCCACCTCTGCGCTCCCTTCAATAACACTGCATTGGACTCCCGCTCACGTACGAGTGTATGTTTATACCACGGTCCTGATTGATCCAGCCTAAATATTGTATAACCTTCAGTATCGATATTTCTTGAAATTATTATCGTTTACAGTAACAGAAATTCCTTTTTTTGATAGGCTGTTAAGCAAAAATTCGTCTTGTCATAGTGCGATACCGTCACACTAAATTTTGATTAAATTTTGTATCGCAATCCGCAACCGAGCTTGTTCCAGTTTGTGATCAGTCACTTCGAGATTATCAACATCCAGATCTATTTGCTTGAAACTGCATAACATTTTCAAATTAATCATTATGGGCTTCACTGTAGCAATGCTTCAGCTCGGAAGTGGGCTTTTGTTTAATCTTTAGAAATGGTGATTTCGATTTTGCAGAATGCTTTTGCGGTCTCCTGAAAAATTCCGATTTTATTATTTATCTAGTTATAGATAAAGAATAGTATAACAGTATAGAATCTATATTGCCACCTTTCATTTGCTACATGCTGTACGTACATAAAAAGAATGTTTAGTATCACCATTCTTATCACCCCTTTTCACTTTGCTTCAGGTTTCACCTACTGTTGTCCCGCAGGAGGATTTTGATGCTCGAGCAGATGCAGAAACTCTGCGAAAGGCTATGAAAGGATTTGGAACGGATGAAAAAGCAATTATAAATGTTCTTGCTAATCGCAGTAACCTGCAACGCCAGCAGATTGAACTACAATTCAAAACTCTTTATGGAAAGGTTATAATAATGTTCCTTAAAAGATTCATTTAAATAATTAATATAAATGTTAACCCTTCGAAGTCGAAAGACAACTTTGGTTATACATATTTCTATGATCTACAAATAAAAAACCTGCTATATAAAATTAGCTAATATTTATATTTAATGCAATATTTTACTTTTGTTGCAACAGAATCTTATCAAGGACTTGAAGTCTGAGCTCTCTGGGAATTTCGAGGACCTCGTTCTTGCTATGATGACTCCCTTGCCTCAATATTACGCAAAAGAACTGCACGATGCCATGTCAGGCATTGGCACTGATGAAAATGTACTTATTGAAGTTCTTTGTACACTCTCAAATCACGAGATTCGTGTCATTAAACAAGCTTACCAATCCAGTAAGTCTAAATTTTAATCTTCTAGATTGCCTGTTTTATAATATTACTTTTTGTAGGGTTTCGTAGCCCCAGGCTGAAACCCTTATTTAAATGATTATTGAAAAAAATTTTAAACTCTTTTAGTATACGGAAAGCCACTGGAAGATGATATAATAGATGATACTTCAGGAAGTTTTAAGCGTTTAATGTATTCTTTGTGCTCTGCCAATCGAGACGAATCATTTGATGTGAATCCCGAAGCCGCTCGAGAAGATGCCAGACAACTTCTTCAAGCAGGTACATTAGTCTTAAGGTTAATAATTTTTAAAGGCATTTACCATTTCAATTGTAAAATTAATTTTCAACGTAAATTCTAAACCAGCGATGTCTACGGACAGTTTCTTGACTCGCTTCTCTTATTTATATCTCTACATATTTCTAGTCATATATCACAACAATTTTAAGGAAGCTTTTAAAGAAAATCTGATGAGTTTGAGTAAATATGATTCTGAATGCTTCGTTCTTACATGCTGTTTCTCAGGAGCGTAACTGGCGGATATGTTCAGAATCTAAACATATCCATAAACCGTTTCGACTTATTTTCTTCTTAATTTTCTTCAGGTGAACTGCGGTTCGGAACTGACGAGTCTATGTTCAATGCTATTCTCGTGCAAAGAAATATTGCCCAACTGTATGAGATTTTCTCAGAATACGCAAACATAACGGGACACGAAATTGATGTAGCCATTGAGAATGAATTCTCGGGAGACATAAAGAAGGGTCTCCTTTCCATTGGTAAACATTGTTAATCTAAAATAGTATTAATTTTAATTAAATTGATATTTTATTATCTATTGCGGAACAGTAAAATAATTTTTTATCTTGTTTCAGTTAAGGTTGTAAAGGATAGAGCTGGCTTCTTTGCCGAACAACTTTACAAAAGTATGAAGGGTTTGGGAACAGATGATCGCCGCTTGATTCGCCTGGTTGTTACTCGCTCCGAAATAGACATGGGAGAAATAAAAAATGCATTCATGGCAAAATATGGAAAGTCTTTAGAAGACATGATAACAGTTAGTAATTTTATAATATATTTTACAAATATCGACGCCTCCATTCAATATGAGTCTATGTGCTGACAGCTCCGTGTATGAGACTATGCGCTGTGTATAAGCAAGCATAAGGAATAGACTCATACAGAGCGCTGTTAACACATAGACTCATACTGAATGGAGTCGTCGATACATCTTTTTAATTATTGTGATCATTGGAATTTAAATAAATTTTTTGTTTCCAGGGAGACTGTTCAGGAGACTACAAGAAGTGTTTACTGGCACTCGTTTCGTAAAATACAATCGGATTGACTCATTAATCATCTCCATTCTATCAGCAAAATCCGTTATCTTGCATTTAAAAATTTCAATTTAATTTTTCAAATGGTCTTTTTCAATTCATGGATGTAAGTAGAAGAACCCAATGAAGAATTTTAGTAAACGTTTAAAGTATGGGAATAAATATGACAAGGAAAGTAACTGCAGTGCCTAATCATGGAAACCCTATAAAAACCAACTGAAAATGAAAAAGGCGTAATACGTTGAGAATGTTAATAATAACTTGGTAGAACTCTTGTTCAGTCTTTTTCATCGCACTATATTGCCTTATACAATTATGTTACAAATATAGCCTATTATACATCGTAAAAACTGATTAAACGTTTTGTATTTTTCGAAGAGCTTACGATTTTTGGTTTGTGGTAGGCCAAAATAGCTCAGAACTTTAATAGCGTATTTGCTACTTCTCTATTGCGTTGATCCAAAATCATTATGCTATTTAAATGCATACGTCAGTGCCAATGATGTTTCTATGTTCACTATTTTTAAATCTATATAGCTATTTATAACGTATTTTGAAATATTTATACTACCCAGGAAAAAATTAAACCAAAATATTTAAAAATATATTAAATATTATAACAAATATTTGAATCGGAGAATTTAAGAATGGCAATTCATGCGAATTGCAGTCTATCGGGTTGTGAAATTTGTAATCTGTATCGCAAATTAACCGCTCGAATCGGTAACCATATAACCACCACCGATTCATTCAAATTTCGTTGTATAATTCTTTTTATCGGAGCCATCGGACTGACATTTTCCGGCTGTGTGTCATATATTTCAGACAACTGAGCCAGTAAATGTCGTTCCGATTTAAAAAACTGTAAAATAATTCAAAGGTATGATAGAAATGATTAAAATTCGCGTGAATCGGCATTCTTAAATTTTCCGATTCAAATAATTTCCATTTAATCTATTCTTGTTTTCTGGGTATATAACGTTTTGTAAACAGAGTCCATGTCTTCTAATAAAATAAGTATTATTTTGTATGGTGAAGAATGTTTAAAAAATGTTATGGAACTACTTTACGTTTTCTGACTGCACTTTTTAGTGTTACACAATGTTAATATGTATTTTTAATAAATTATTTTCAGATCCAATATCATTTATCACTTATTTTTATTTGCGATTTTTCAGTCTGACTTCTGGAGCGGGAAATGAGCGGGAATTTTTTGAGACCACAACAAAATCGAGAAATGACTGAATGCATTGTCTGACCAGAATTGTTTTAATTCATATTTTGTGTGGAAAAACTTATCCAATCACTTTAAATGTCACATATCGGTAACTTGAAGTAGTATGTGACTGACCGATTTTTTTCGAAATTTTTAAAAATTTTAAAGGCTATAACCGTAAATCGTTCAATTTCCAAGGTTCGAATTAGAACATTTTACGTTACTAAATTTAGAACTCTCACAATATTAAAATGTACAATTTTTTATGTTTATTTCACCGATTCACTTTTTTATTTTTCCACAAATTTGAAATTCAACCCTTTTAGATTAACCAATGTATATCCTATAACTTAGAAAAGGTTGAACGACCACCACTGGGAAAAACTATCATGTATGAGAATGACACCCCTTCCTAGGCCGCCTTTAGGGTTGTGGGGGCCCTTAAGCGGTGACCAGGGGCTGGCTTCTAAAAAAAAGGTCATCGAAGTATTAGGAGGCGATGCAGAAGTGTGGGCATAGGAAATTTTCAATTCTTTCCGCATTGGTGGGGGCCATACCCCTTCCCAGTAGAACCGCGGCAAGGGCCCGAGCACAAAGGAGACCTGAAACAGAAACTTGAACCCGAAGATAACTCTGTCCTTTTTTACCGTAGCTACGGTAAAAAAGGACAGATATATCTTCGGGTTCAGGTTTCGAGTTCGGGTCTCCATTGTGCTCGGGCCCTAAATCGCACCTATGGCAAAGATATTATACACCTCTTTGGTCTTAGATGAGGCCAGTGGCGGCGGAGTGGGCATAGAATTATTAGTAGGGTAGGACAGTATCACGCGGAGCTCAGTTAAGCGCGAAACTAGTTTAAAATTTGAATGTCCGTGAATTTAATATTTCATTTTAAATTATTAAAATAAATTACATTAAAAATGATTAAAGAAGAAATCCATCCTCTGAAAAGTCTCCTTGGTCCGTTCCGCAATTAAGGGTTTAAAAACCCAACCCTTCGATGAGTGTTCCTCTTTTTGCTCTGAAAACAGTAATTTAGGTAAAACTAACAAAATGAATTGAAACTATTGATTTTAGATTAGCAAAATAACAAAAATGAATTTATTCAATTATTTCAGATGTACAATTTGACAAACGAAAACCCGGACGAGTCCGAGTACAAGTTCGGATCTCTAGAGTCTGACTTCGTCGTTGGGAGGTTCGGTTCCGTCGCAGCGGTCCTTAGCTCCACACTGCTTCATGCTTTCTCTTTCTTACAAATTACCTTTGCTCTTTATCTCGCTCTGCATATTCCTACTCTAATTATGACTAATTCCTTTACCGATATCGTAATACGTCTTTTCATATGAAGAATGTTCGTGACTTCATAAGTTCACACTTCACCGGATTTAACGATAAAGTCCAGGCACGCAAATTGTTTATATTACAGTTTCGTAGAACCGACCGCGGAGATCTTAAGCGTCTAAATAAAAGACAAAACAGTTCTCTGCTCCGTCCAGATTAACGACTTTGTGTCGTCAATCTGAGAATTAACATAAGATTTGTATTTCCTGTTGTCAAAACTGATATCCTTCGTTTAAATAATCTCTCATCCACACCTTATCCCTACTAAGCTGAAACAACGGAGTAACCCTGGCGGACCGAACGAACGGAGCGGATACGCTACAGCGTATCCTTATAGTATCCACATCGCATCCTCTCCGTATCATGCAAGAAAAACTCATTAAATGAGTGAAATAAGTGAAATGTTCATCTTACTTTTTTAATGAGTTTTTCTTGCATGATACGGAGAGGATACGATGTGGATACTATAAAGGATACGCTGTAGCGTATCCGCTCCGTTCGTTCGGTCCACCAGGAAAGTACTACATTTCCTTGCTTTGAACCTGCATGCAAAATATGACTCGTCTTTAAACAAACAGTTTTCTCTAATTCTTTTCCAGTGTCTCGTCTGTGTCATCATTTTCACGCAAACTTGCTAAAACGTCTCCCCAAACTCCACTCAAATTCATTTCTGTTCAAAACATCATCGTCATAATCATCATCTCTATTATTTACAACATCTGTCAATAGTCCATCGATTCCACCCTTCTAGAAATAATCAATTGGAATTAATTGAGAACGATAGGCCAAAAATTTCAATTGTTCCCAATCGTGTTTCTTAATCGTGTCTGAACGATTGACAACGATTGAGTGTTTCAATCGTTCCCAATCGTTCCCGATCGGGGTTAAAAAAGCGGCCGTTTGATGGCAGCACTTTCATTCCGCGGGAATTATTTGAAAATGTTTATTTACTTTTTTTCAATAATACATTTTTAACATAATGGATTATTAATAGAAATTAAATAAACAGTTGTAATAATTCCCGCGAGCTAAGTGTGCTGCTATATCAACATATTTTACCACAGAAAATGCCGGAAAAAAAGTTAATAATTATTTTTGTCCAAATTAAATAATTTTTTCTCGATTTTTCAGCTTAAAAAATAACTTGGACGATAACAAAATTTCGAGGCGAGAAACGAAGTTAATCGGAGTTTTAAATGGCTAGAAAAAATATTTCGAACATTGAACTTTTCCTACCTGAAATATTGCACCCTCGTTATTTTTTTGGTGAAAGTTCAACTATTTCGTGGAAAATCGATATTTTGCATTTGAAAATGGAACTATTTGTTTGAAATTTATGTAGTTTGTGGAAAATTGCACTTTTTTGTAAAAAATAATATTTATGGTTGAAAATTCATCTTTTCGGCATAAAATTCAACTATTCTATTTCTTTGAATGTTTTTTGGTTGGAAATTATTTTTTTTTTTCAAATGAAAATGTAACTATTGTTCCAGTTGAATGTTCAATAATTTTAGTTAAAAATTCATTTTTTTATTTCTATTTTTTTTGCTAAAAATTTATTTATTTGATTTTTGGCAGGAAATTGTTGACAATTTATCTTTTTCAGAGAAAATTAATTTTTTGTCTCGAAAATTCAACTATTTCAGTTGAATATTCATTGTTTTAGTTGAAAACTCTTATGTTTGGCTTGAAATTCAACTATCTGGTTAACAAATTGTCTTCATGAATTAAAAATTCAACTATTTTGTTAAAAAATGTATTTTTTTTGTACTAAATAATTATTTTTATTTTAAAATTAATCTTCTGGTTCAAAAATTCATTTTTTTGTGTTGAAAATTCAAGTGTTCCAGTTGAGTATTCATAATTGTAGGTGAAAATTTATTTATTTATTTTTCAAATTTAACTATTCAGTTGAAGATTCACAATTTTATTTGAAAATTCATTACTTTGGTTGAAAATTCAACTTTTTTGTTGAAAATCCGTTTTTTTTTGGTTGAGAATTAATTTTTTTTAATTGAAAGTATAAGTATTTAATTTTTTTGTGCAGAATTGACATCTTTACTGGAAACTCTAAGTATTTTATGAAAATTGATTTATTTGCAATTTTTTGCTCTGTTGTGTTAAAGGATGTTTAGAGTAAAAGTCATGAATTAAAATAAATGTTTGCGTTTTCCGTCAAATACGAATTTGTTACTTTTAGTTGGCCGGGAAAATTGAAAAACTTGACCGGGGAAAACCGGGAATTTGAAATCGTCCGCAGAGTCACCACCTTGAAAATGTCTGTGCTTGAGGAAGGCAAACTAGTAGTACAATTAAAAAAAATTAAGTATTTTAAATATTCAAAACTAGAAATTTTCGAGAATGTCAAATCAAACTTATTTATAGATTCAAAATTGTTATACTGGAAGACATTTAAAAAGCTCGGATAAGTTTTTCTACTGAAAATTAAAAGAATATAATGAGTTTCCTACAATTTATTTAGTCTGAGTTTCAAAATATTGGCGCCATCCTACGTTCTAATGATTCCAATCGTTTTCAATTTGGTATCCATTATTCTGAATTAGAGGTTAAATTGTCACTGCAGCATTTTAATATTGTGATAATTATTTACAAGCGGTTTTTTACGCTTTCAAACAAAAAATATCAACAATATTAATTTAAAAAGAAGTAAATAAACGTTTGACAATAATATACCCGCTAAATCAAACTACTACTCCTACTTGATAAAGACACTATATCACTGCCACATCATTAGGTGGCATGATGTTTACGTACTCCTCACCCTCATACTTTGTAGTCTTCATTCGGTATACCGCCTGAACAAATATTCAATTTTTTGTATTTGAAATTTTCGTTGAATTATCAAAAATTTAATTTCCAACCTATAAATAACACGTGCGCGTCGTGTGTGTTACAAACGAAAACTGCAGAGGGCGCACTGCAGAAGCAAGTGCATTCTCTCAATTCAGCCCCATTGGGAACAATTGACACAATTAGCAACAATTTAAACCGATTCAAAATTTGATCACACTTAATTGTTATGAATCGTGTCCAATCGATTATTTCTAGAAGGGCACTCAACATCTCCACATCATTAAACATCATTCCGGGAGAGCGTGCCTCCTAAAATGAGACCACCCCTCCGAGAAGCAAGGGCTCCCAGCCCCTGTCTCCTGATACCTCATCCGGAGAGCGTGCCTCTTCCACTGAGACCACCTCCCCAGATTCTTCGAGACCATCACTACGGATTCCCCCAGAAATCCGCCGGCACTTTTTCCTGACCCACATGGCCTTTCATCAAGCTCTGCGGATTCACACACTTTCGCGTGGCCAGCTGGTCCACCAAATACCCTTCTATTGGGAAGGAGAGTTTCCACCAGAGGAAACTTCTTTCCTGGAGACCGGGCTTCCTCCATTGAGACCACCTCTCCCGGGGACCGTCCCTCCACAATTGAGGCTACCTCCCCCAGAGACAAATCTCGGAGACCGTGCCTCCCACCCCTCCGAGAAGAGGGAACAATGACGCAAAAATTCACCTTCCCTCGTCCCTGTTATAGCCCCCATAATTTGCACGCGCTTTCCACGATCGATGCCGGACGCCCGTGCAGTCACACGCCTTGGGATGGTCTACTGTCTCAGGGTTCCGTCCCATGGCAGCACAAAACTCGGCGTAACGCGCAAAACTTCAAATCACTAGCTAGTGACTTCTAGCGACAAAAATCTTGTGACGAATGTAGCCACCTTTATGATTGCGTTATTTTGCATTCCCATCGTCCTTATTGTTCATTATTGTCTGCCAACTTGTCACATAACCAACAATATTTCAATATTGTCGTCACTGTCGAGTCCTATTATTAAAATAATAAACAAAGTTACAGAAAATGTCTGCGCGCTCACTCTTTTCACAACATTTGCAAATAATCGGCGTTTTGACAGAATTTTCTTTTGTCGGTTTTGCGTTGTGCACGACGCAAAGCATCAAATATTTTCTCTACTGTCCCATGAGAGCGCCAAACAGCAATCTATATTAGCAATACAATGGAATAACCAATGGCGGCACGTACTTTCCCTGAGAGCTGCTGGGAGTGTATTTTTCATTCGCTATGAAAATGCGGTGCTAAGTTTTGCGCCATCATGGGACATACAGGAAATATTTGATGCTTTGCGTTGCGCACAACGCAAAATCGACACAACAAAATTCTGTCAAAATATAAAGGCGGCTACATTCGTCACAATATTTTTGTCGCTAGAAGTCACTAGCTAGTGCTTTGACGTTTTGCGCGTTACGCCGAGTTTTGCGCTGCCATGGGACGGCACCCTCATAACAACCCTCAGTGTCCGTAACGTGCTCGTCTATTGCCTCTCTATGGATATTACTAAATGATTCAGCAAGATCCATATCCTCACTATCAATTTCACATGCGCTCACAAAAACTCTCTCTATCGGGTACTCATGATAAAGAACGTAGCTTCCTGCGAAGAAGTTTATGGACACATTGTTCTCCATAGCATTTTCATCACTGTTCTCATCACCCATGTTATTTACGTCATTTCCTATTTCCATCTCTACTGGATTACGTGAAAGCGCATCCGCATTAGCATTAACCCTCCCTTCTAGAAATAATCAATTGAAATTAATTTAGAACGATAGACCAAAAATTTCAATTGTTCCCAATCGTGTTTCTTAATCGTGTCTGAACGATTGACAACGATTGAGTGTTTCAATCGTTCCCAATCGTTCCCAATCGGGGTTAAAAAAGCGGCCGTTTGATGGCAGCACTTTCATTCTGCGGGAATTATTTGAAAATGTTTATTTACTTTTTTTTTAATAATACATTTGTAAGATTATGGATTATTGGAAGAAATTAAATAAACTGTTGTAATAATTCCCGCGAGCTAAGTGTGCTGCCATATCAACATATTTTACCACAAAAAATGCCGCAACAAAAAGTTAATAATTATTTTTGTCCAAAAATTAAATAATTTTTTTCTCGATTTTTCAGCTTAAAATTAACTTGGACAATAACAAAATTTCGAGGCGAGAAACGTAACTAATCGGAGTTTTAAATGGCTAGAAAAAATAAATTGAACTTTGAACTTTTATTTTGTGGAAAATTTGACTTTTTCGTATAAAATAATCTTTATGGTTGAAAATTCATCTTTTTGGCACGAGATTCAACTATTCTTTTTCTTTGAATATTTCTTGGTTGGAAATTATTTTTTTTCAAATGAAAATGTAACTATTATTCCAGTGGAATGTTCAATAATTCCAGTTCAAAATTCATTTTTTTTGCTAAAAATTTATTTATTTGATTTTTGGTAGGAAAATGATCTTTTTTAGTTTAAATTCATCTTTTGGTAGAAATTCATCTTCTTGGTCCAAAATTCAATTATTCTAGTTAAAGATTCATCATTTCAGTAAAAAATTCATCTGTCTGGTTTAAAATTCAACTATTTCAGTTAAATATTATCAATTTCATTTGAAAATTCATATCTTCTCTTGTTTGATTAAACATTAATTTTTTTATCTTGAAATTTAATTATTTAAGTTTTGGTTGACAATTTATCTTTTTTAGTGAAAATTAATTTTTTTGCTCGAAAATTCAACTGAAGGGTAGAAATGCAAAAGGGTGGCAAGCGCCAAATTTTCGAAATCGGGTTTATTAGCTCAACAAATCAGATAAATTCTATTACACATGCCTGCCAAAAGATTTTTTTGGGGCATCATTTCTCAAAATTTGTGTTCTTGTGTTCACAGTCCGAGAAGCTTTTCTAACCACAAAGTAAAAAATCAAATTTCATTTTTCTCGAAACTGGCTAATTATTTTTAATTACTCATTAGTCATTATTTTGAAGTTGAAATGTCAGTTTGACACCATTTCGAAGTCATAATTGGATTTTCAAATTTCGCGAAACAGCATGCTTTTTTTTAAACAAACTTTTCGGAAATCAATTCTTCCATTCAATAGCTAGAATTCAAATTTTTGGTTTTTTCTTAAACTACAAATTGACTCCACAATTAATGTTGAAAGATGAAAGAAATGTCGATACGAACCCAAAATCCAGCCTCGAAACGTGACCTGTTTCATTCAAATTATCGAAACCGGATGGCTTTTTGTGAGCAAACTTTTTTTTATTTCGATAAAGCATGAAAGTATCTCGAAAGCACTTTCTTATTATTTTCTTAAATGGTCCCGCTGAATTTACAACATGTTTTTACTCTCTCCTGAAAAAAGTGAAAAGTGGCGCTTGATTCCTTTTGCATTTCTACCCTTCAACTATTTCAGTTGAATATTCATTGTTTTAGTTGAAAACTCTTATCGCTAGAGTCATTATTGCTTAAAATTAATTTTTTCTACTAAAAATGTTACTATTCCGTTTTCGGTTGAAAATTATTATTTTTTACAGTTTAAAATTCAACTATCTGGTTGAAAATTTGTCTTCTTGAATCAAAAATTCAACTATTTTGTTAAAAATTCATGTATTTTGTTGAAAAATTGTATTTTTTTTGTACAGACCCTGGCGGACCGGCCGAACGCAAACATTACGCTACAGCGTAACGGTAAAGTAATGGTAAAGTAATGCTAAAGTAATATGGCATTAAAATTAATAAAGGAAACAAAATTAATATGTAAATTGTTGCAATTATAA
>CAKNXH010057811.1:91794-122263 GCA_932178445.1 Andricus quercusramuli
TGTTGCAATTACGGCATGACCATTTAATGTAAATTTTAACGTTTCATTATAATTGCAACAATTTACATATTAACTTTGTTTCCTTTATTAATTATAATGCCATATTACTTTAGCATTACTTTACCATTACTTTAGCGTCACGCTGTAGCGTAATGTTTGCGTTCGGCCGGTCCGCCAGGGTCGATAAATAATTATATTTATATCGTTATGTATTCCTCTTTATGTATTCCCAACCTGTACATTCAGTTTTAGAAAAGTCTGTGAAAAGAAAAGTGAATCAAGAACTGTTGATTTTTCACTATATGAGCCTATATACTATGTATTTTGTATGGTCAGCTGTATGTAAGTCTGTACGTGAGACATAACTTAACCTATACTGGAAGAGAGCGCACTCCTGGTGTTGCCAGATCTCTCTCTGTCCCGTCGATATGCGGTGTTGCCAGCTATCTCTCTCTCGCGCGTACGTATGCTGCCATGATCCAAGAAGCATGGTCTCGCCACTTGGGGGTACGAAATACGTTCAAGCCGCGTCTCGTACAGCGTAAGACATCTTGGTTACCATGACAACGCAGAGACGCTTTCCTAACTACGATTGAAATGTTTTCGCGTCATGATGTAGCACAGCGTTTCTCAAACTTATATACTTAAATGTAGATAATAAGAATGTAGTTAATACCTGTTTTAATTCTTGAAGATACATAGTTTTACATGTAATAGAAATTGTAAATTTGAAACTATTTTATCCCTAAAGGACACTCGGGATCACTGAGAAACCATGGACTTTCAGATTGTTTTCAGATTGTCTCCTTTCTTTTTCAAGTATTTTCATCGGATAGTTGGATTGTCATAGAGGTTTTGGAGCTATTTTTTCCTATTTATATTTGGAGGTGCGTTAAATGGTAATGCCGTAATTGCAACAACTTGCTTTTTCAGCATTAAAAAATAAAAAAATAAAGTGCCAGTCATTTAATGCGGGCCCCTGCATGTTGGCAACCCGCTTGAAGCCGTCGTTAGCAGACTGCAATGATAAGCACATTATTTTTGCATTTTTTTACGCTGAAAAACAAACTTTGTGCAATTACAGCACGACCATTTAACGTAAATTTTAACGTATCATTATAATTGCAAAAGTTTACATATTTATTTTGCTTTTTTTAATAATTATAATGCCATATATTACTTTACCATTACTTTAGCATTACGCTGTAGCGTAATGCTTGCGTTCGGCTGGTCCGCCAGGGCAACTAGTACAAATTATTTATAATGATTTCTGTAGTAAAAAGCACAATACAAGAAAATTGTTCAACTGTCATCGTTCTTTTCAGAATCGATAGTGTAAATAGTATGGGCTTATAATTCTCAAAATATGCTGCAAAGAAGCACTTAAATTTTTAAATAGCACGCTCTTTCACATTTCATACTCGTTATCAATATAAGACATATTTTTCTGATTTTCATTTGAGCTTTATACGATTAGTTATAAGACTGTTTTCGAGTTTTTTCTGCAATTAACACTTGCAGCGTTGAACCTGCTTTAAACTTCCCGCTTGACGTCCCTTTAAAAATGTCTTCCGCTGTACGAATTCCTACGGGCCATTTGATTGGTTCACTTTTTTTTAGATGCGCGTGGCGAGACCATGCTTCTTGGATCATGGTATGCTGCGGGAGCACCCTTCAGTTAGAGAGCAGACCTAGCCGAGAGCAGAACGCGTCGCTTGAAGCTATTCTGTGCGTCTTTGTGAAGCTTACATTTTTTATCAATAAATATATATACTTTTGTGTGTGCTGAAATCTCTGTTTCTTTATTTTCACAGTACAATAAATATTTAATAGGTTATGGGCCCAGCACGCTTCCACTGCGCCACCAAGTATATTTCGCAAGTTATGCATAGTGTCGCGTCGCGAGTGTCTCAAAGTGCGTAAATTGATAAAGAGTCATGCTAGGCTCCACGCGTAAGTTGTGCATAGTGTCGCGTCGCGAGTGTCCCAATGTGCATAAATTGGTAAAGAGCCAAGCTAGGCTCCACGCGTAAGTTGTGCATTGTGTCGCGTCGTGAGTGTCTCGAACTGCATAATGGCGGACAAAGAAGTGCTCGATTTAACAAAGCTCGATGGAAAAAATTATAGCCTTTGGAAGTTCGGAGTGACGTTCATTTTGGAATCCAAGGATTTGATTGGGTATATCGATGGAACAGCGACCGAGTCCGATAAAGCTACGAATCTAAGTCTCTCTCTGACTCAGCTTTGGAGTCAAAGCTATTAAGCAGCTTGCCTTCCAAATTCTCTACTTTTCGCATGGCCTGGGAAAGCACTCCCTCAGCAGAGCGAAAAAAGGATGCCCTCGTTGCAAGACTCATTCGTGAAGACAAGCGTCTATGTGAGCCAGAAAAAAGCGAGTCCTCTCTCGCTCTCCAAATCCAAGCACTCCACATCCAAAATGGAGCAAAAACGGCTGCTCTAAAGGATGCCAACGAGAAGAAAAATATGGATGCAAAGAGAAAGATCGAGAACCTCAAGAAGCGCACAAAATGTGCTATATGCAAGGAGAAAGGGCATTGGGCCCGAGAATGCCCGAACAAGAACGAGAATGCGAAGAGTGGGGGGCCTTCGTCAGCTTCGTATGTCTGTGACATCATAATAGGTTCAGCGAGCACGAAGAAGAAGGTGAAAGAGACCGCTCGGCTTTTAGCGCAGCTAGCAACGACGCATGCTCCCACCACAGCAACTTGGCCTACAGCGCGCCCGGCGCGCAGAAAACTCATAACAACACGTGCTTGCTTTCGAGTTTTCCTGCGAATGTGGCTAAAGATGAAAAAAGAGGTAATGTTCTTCGCGTGAAGTCAGCATATGTTTGTGACGTCGCGGCGTTCTATTCCAATACCACTGAAGATGACGAGAACATATGGCTAGCTGATTCTGGAGCTAGTATGCACATGACTTCCAAGAGGCATTATTTCACCACCCTTGAACTCCTCAAAGAAGACCATTTTGTGAAAATTGCCGACGATAAAGTATTGCCCGCGACCGGTATAGGATCAATTGTGATTCTAGAAAAACTCAATAGTAAAGTTCACCAGAGAGAAATGCAGAACGTTTTATTAGTGCCGGAATTGAAACGGAATCTTTTTTCGGCAGTGGCGCCAATCCTTTCCCGAATAGGATGGGCGTAACTCCTTCATCTTGACCCCCCCTTTTTTTACTACAAATTTCCGACAAGCAAAAAAAAAGGAGCCTGGGCGGAAGTTTCGTAACGGTACAACGTATGTAGACGCGATTTGTAGTAAGAAACGATTCAATTCGGCTATTTTTGAATGGGAAAAGCATTCTCACGTTCTAAGTGCCCACATGCGGTCATCTTTCGGGCATTCTTCACAATTTGAACATTTGGGGCATGAAAATTATGAACTACAGGTACACAAGTTTCGAAGGAAATTATTTATTCATATCGATGTAAACATTTTACTACACGCGTGCTTTAATGCTTGCTCTTAAACAGTATATTAAAGTATATTATTCTATGTTAATGCAGATTAATTTAATTTATTCTAAAATCTGTTCAGCAATCATTCAAAAGAAATGGGGATAGAGATGTTTTGTATAGATGGAATCAAGACTAGCTTACGAAAAGAAGCGACTTATGATTTTAATTCTGCAATTTCAAAAACATTACTACAGTCCGATTGAAATTAAATAATATAAAATCGAATCATTTTCGTTTTCCAAATTGATTTACAACTTTTAATGTTTTTAAAGAATTAGCAAATCGATTTTATGTTTTATTTTTTAAATTCCCTAATATCATATGGGGTGGAGAAATTGATTTAAAAATATAATTCGCATTACTTTAATAAACATACTTTAATAAACATATGAGTTTTTGACACATTTTGCCTTCATCCATCGAAATTTCTTCTTCAATACAAACATAATTGTTTGCCTAATTAAAACCTGAAAAAAGGTTACATAAATTTTTAGAAATTTCCAGACAAAAATGCCAGTTTACACTTATTCGGCGGTATCACTTTTTCTACACCAAAAGGTATAAAACATTATTGGACATTAAACTGCATAATAGGGTGACCAGAAAAAAACACTTTTGGTTTTCTCAGGAGTGAAGGGCAAATAATGGTAGTTTATGCAATTGTAGAAGCCAGATTTTTTTTTCTCCAATTTTAAACAATATTTAGAGGTGGCCCATCGTCTTTGAGAGTTGTCATTGCAAAAGCTGACAATTTCGGTAAGTGAAGAGTCGATCGTAAAAGTGCAACCCCAGCTCTCTTCATCAATTTGACTTTATAACAGGATTAGTTAGAGTCCCCTGAATTATTATTATCCACTTTTCTGTAAAAGGGAAATATGACTGAAAAAAACTTGCTGAGAATGGGACTGCTTTATGAGTTTATGATGTCAAGACCCACTGTGATGGACCTTTATGGCTGAGCTGATGAGCGCTCCGCCCCGAAAATTAAACAGCTTAAGTCGTGGACCTGTCAAATTTCAAAAATTTACTCAGATTTGTTTCCATTATTGCACGCTTATTTATACTTTTCCTAATCTACTTTTTCAGAAAATGTGGTCTTCAACCTTCCAGAAAAATATTCTTAAAATTTCAATATAAGGTATCTATTATAAGAGCCGTTATTAGTCTTTGAAAACAGTAGAAAACAGTGAAAATGGCACTTTCCAAGCAACCATAACTAATGCTTTTTATGCATTTTTAATTAAAAGAATTTTTTTATGCGGATTCTGAGAACCTCAAGAAGAACATATTGAAAGTTCAAATTAAAAAGTGGATAACTTCGTGGTTACAATCTTGAATGAAAAAAAAAGTTGAGTTTATCCATGTTAATTACATAAGAACTTCAAAGGCGATGGGCCACCTCTAAATATTGTTTAAAATAAAAAATCTGGCTTCTACAATCGCATAAACTACCGATATTTGCCCTTCACTCCTACGAAAATCAAAAGTGTTTTTTTCTGATCACCCTACTGCATAACATACAAGAGTGTACACAATATATATAATTGCAATTTTTTTTGACATACTTTGCGTAATTCGTATTACTTAATATTTTCAGTAATATTCGTAAACTGGCCTGTTCACAAATATAAACTTATTCATGCGTAATTTGTATTTGCGAACGTTCTGTATTATTTTACTTTCTTCCCACACGAGTTTTTCTCATTCTTTCCACTTTTTTACACAATATTTGTTATTATTTACAACTAGTACATTATCGCCGTGACCCCCCCCCCCCCCGGGGCAGCGGGGGGGGGGGGGGGGGGGCGGGCCCCCCGGGGTAGGCGCCCCTGTTTTTCGTTCGGGACTGTGAACGATAAAAAGTTTTCTTATCACTCGTACGAAAAGATGTGCGAAATTCGTGACTCGAATGTTCAGCTGACATCGCCTGGAGTACGACACGGAAAATTGTTTCGTATGCTGTTTGAAGTGAAAGTTCCCACGGAGTGCAATATCGCGAAATCGGCGCCGCGTGCGGAGAAAAATTTGCTAAAGCTTTGGCATGAGCAAATGGGACACATAAACACTCGCTCATTGTTACACACAATGAAAGTTTTTTCTGATCGTGATTTCCGTATTGAGAGTGAAGACTTTAACTGTGAAGCTTGTTTACTGGGCAAGCAAACCCGTAAATCACACGCGTCGGTAAATCATGAAGACAATTTTCAGCCGCGCGAGAAAATACATACGGATGTCTGTGGCCCAATAAACATAGAATCGCCGCGCGGTTCGAGGTACTTTCTGTTATATAAAGACCACTGTACGAGTTTTCGAAAAGTTTACCTTCTCAGGCACAAGTCTGAGGTTCTCGACAGATTCAAAGAGTTTGAGAATTTTACAGCAACTCAGACAGGAAATAGAATAAAAGTAGTGAGGTCGGATAATGGCACTGAATACACATCCGAAACTTTCTGCAAGCACGTGAGTGAAAAAGGCGAAACTCATGAGTTTTCGTCTCCGTATATTCACGAGCAGAATGGTCGAGCTGCGCGCGGAATAAGAACAATTACAGAGTGCGCGAGATCGATGCTTTTGAATAAAAACGTAAATGTCGAAATATGGTCTGAAGCTATTAACACGGCTTGCTACGTGTTAAACAGAGTGATTTTCCAATCTAATGAAGAGAAGACTCCTTTTGAAAAATGGTTTAATCGTAAACCAAAAATCAATCACATGCGAGTGTTCGGTGCAAATGCGTTTGTCAATATTCCTAAGGAGAAACGCAAGAAATTCTCTCCAAAAAGCAAGAAAGTGACTCTGGTCGGCTACGATGGAGAATCATCTAATTATCGAGTTTGGGATAGTGATAGGCGCAAAATTTACATCAGTAGCGATGTAGATTTTATTGAAGACAGCAGCCAGTCGCTTGAAGTAGCCGAAACCAGCGCTTTTCGTCCCACTTTACACTTCGGTATCGAAGAAGACGAAGAAATGCAAGAAAATCAGCAGAATCAAGAAGCCCAAGTTGAAGCCGAGCGTATTGCCCAGGTCGACCAGCAGGCTGACGATCGTGGTGCCCCAGAAAATCAAGATGCTTCAGATGAGCAGCCTGAGTACCAGGAAGGCCGACAGCCCTGACGCTGTAAAATGGCAAGCAGCGATCAAGAAGGAGATGAATGCTCTCAATGAGAATAAAGCCTGGACACTTGTCAAGCTACCACAAGGAAGACGAGCCATTGGGCAAGACTCGTGGCAAAAGGGTTCTCACAGTGAGAAGGGGTAGATTACTTCGAAACCTTTGCTCCAGTCTTTCGATATGAATCGATAAGAATTTTGTTGTCAATCGCAGCCAAAGAAGACTACGAAATCGCAAAATTTGACGTCAAAACAGCCTTCCTTTATGGTGACCTTCCACAAGAAGTCTACATGAAGCTACATAAGGACTTGGTGTGCAAGCTGTAGCGAAGCCTGTATGGACTAAAGCAGTCCCCTCGAGACTGGAACGAGAAATTCGTGGGATTTCTACGTAACTTCAACTTCAATAACATTAAAAGTGACAAGTGTGTTTTTGTTGGTGTTGTGAATAATTTTTCAGTGTACCTAGCATTGTATGTTGATGACGGTCTTGTGATGAGTGAAAGTCGCGATGCAATTGAAAAAGTGTTGAATTATTTAAAGTGTCTTTTTCAAATCAAGAGGAATGAAGCAAAGGAATTTGTCGGCATGGAAATTGCGCGCGATCACTCAAAGCGTACACTGAAAATTAGTCAGTCGAGTTACATAGAGAAATTGATCACTAGGTTCGGGATGAGCGATGCAAATTCGTCTAGCATACCCGCGGAACCCGGTTTGCACTTGATTAAAAATAAGATCAATGAACGGAGTATGAACGAATGTATACCTTATCGAGAAGCTGTCGGTTCACTTTTATTTGCAGCGAGAGTGTGTCGTCCGGATATAGAATTTGCTGTTAATTACGTAAGTCAGTTTTTAAATTGTTTTGAAAATGAACACTGGAAAGCAGTCAAGAAAATCATTAGGTATTTGATTGATACACGTGATTATTGTATTATTGTATTGCATTGTATTCGGAAACAGTGGGAGTCTATTTAACGAAATAAAAGGTTATACAGATGCAGATTACGCGGAATGCTTGGACACGCGAAAATCCCGAAGCGGTTTTGTATTTATGTTAAATGGGGGGCCGATTTCTTGGTCAAGTCAGAAACAAAGTGTCGTTTCATTATCAACCACTGAAGCCGAGTACATCGCCTTAAGCCACGGAACAAAAGAAGCTATTTGGCTGCGCCAAATGCTAATTGATTTAAACGTTTCTAGCAAAACTATTCCAATTCTCGTTGATAGTCAATCAGCTATAAATTTAGCAGACAATACGGAATTTCACAAGCGGTCTAAGCACATAGATGTACGATTTCGTTTTGTTAATGATGTAATAAGCCGAAAGCTGATTAAGATTAATTATGTACCATCTAAAGAGCAATTGGCCGATATATTTACGAAGCCTCTAGTAAAACAGCAGTTTTATTATCTACGAGACAGGTCGAGTGTATTAGGCCATACAAAATAAGTGGGAGTGTTGATTTTGCACTATATGAGCTTATATACTATGTATTTTGTATG
Source organism: Andricus quercusramuli (assembly GCA_932178445.1). Taxonomy (NCBI): domain Eukaryota; kingdom Metazoa; phylum Arthropoda; class Insecta; order Hymenoptera; family Cynipidae; genus Andricus; species Andricus quercusramuli. Next base: position 99,896 of record CAKNXH010057811.1, read on the forward strand.
GTCAGCTGTATGTAAGTCTGTACGTGAGATATAACTTAACCTATACTGGAAGAGAGCGCACTCCTGGTGTTGCCAGATCTCTCTCTGTCCCGTCGATATGCGGTGTTGCTATCTATCTCTCTCTCTCGTGCGTACGTATGCTGCGGGAGCACCCTTCAGTTAGAGAGCAGACCTAGCCGAGAGCAGACCGCGTCGCTTGAAGCTATTCTGTGTGCCTTTGTAAAACTAACATTTTTTATCAATAAATATACATAGTTTTGTGTTTGCTGAAATGTCTGTTTCTTTATTTTCACAGTAAAATAAATATTCAATAAGAACAAACGAGTAAACGTGGAAATTTTCTAAATATTAAAAGTGATTTATCCAGCACGTCGTATTCCTAACCCCTAATACCTCTTTCTAGCTCTCTCATGTTCTCGAAAAATGGGAAGTGTAATACAAGAAATGAAGAGAATGGAAAACAGCTGAATTCTTTCTTCATCGCCTACAGAATAAAAATTTTTTAAGTGTAATCAATCAAATAATAAAGATAGACCTACAGTACCTCAAAATTTCAAGCCTGGAATATGCGACTAAAAATCCTTGGCAGTCACGTACTTAGTCCTGCAACTTCAGGTTTACCTCGACTATTTATCAGTTATATTGTTATATATAAATGACTTTAAATTAAAAAACAGGCACTTCTGCGTATACAAAACACAGAAATTGCAAGTTTTTAAATTTAAAGTCATTTATATATTAGACATTTAACCCGTTAACTATACACTCCCGAAAAATAACGTAAACCACACACTGGGTCCAGCGGACCCGAGCATGAAAGACGTTAAAAACTCTTTTATGTATGCATATAATGACTTCAAAATCTTGTGACATATAGTTTAAACATTGTTCAAGAGAGCTGCATAATAATTATTGTCAATTTTAATTTTCTAAGAATCGAAAAAAATCATCGAAAAAAAAATGAGGAAAAATGGATTTTTTTTCAAAAATTCATAACTTTTTTAGTTTTTAATATTTTCACTTACAAGTTTAACTGAAAGCGTAGTAAATACTATAGTTTATGATAAAAATAATTTTATAAGGGTTCCATGATGAAAGGTACATATTTATTTTGAACTTTGCGCAGATGAACACCTGGCTGCTACTAAACGTTTCGGCGGGATCCGGAAACTATGCAAGCCTACTCTAGTACCCTCAAACTATAACAAATGGCACTGACATTAGCGTTTGAACACGATCGTTAGACGGTACATCAACTCAAAGTTGGACCGGGTCTCCTGGACCCAGTGTGTGGTTAACGGGTTAACAAATAATAACCCCCAAGCTGCATGTAAAATAACGTTATCTTCAAGTCATCTTATCAATTCTCGTTATTTATTCTTATTTCTATCCTAAAAGCATCATTACGATACATCCCGAAGAGCTCTTTACGATGGTAATAGCTGAACCTTAAAGACAGCTTAATTCGTTATGGGATATCTTCAAAGATGTCGTTCATCTTCAAGAAGATTTTGTAAAGAGCTCTTTAAGATTTCTTCGTGATTACTGGCTATTTTGAATTTATTTCTTTGTGCTTTGAGACCCAAAACAAAATTCTTTCTTTTCAGGTAATTATACTTTATATCATTAGCGTTTAAAGGTGAAATTCTTCAGGTGCATTGAGAGGTTATATTAGGGCTCGTCCATAAACTACGTAGCCCGTTTTAAGTCATTTTTTGAGTCCCCCCTCGTAGATTGCCGTAGATTTTTCACTACCCCCCCCCCCCCCCCCCCCCTAAAATCTATGTAGGTTTTTCATTATATACTCCCCCTTCTAAATCAATATTTTGCTGAAGAAGAAGTTATTTTATATTTACTTTACGTTCAACACAAATCCATATAATTTAATGATAAAAACCCGCATAGCACGCTATATTCCATGCATGTTCCAGGAATATTCCAATGGAACATTGGGAATATTGCCGTGGAATATTGCTTCCACTTTTCAGGAACATTCAAATGTCCTACGTTGGGAATATTGCCGTGTAATGTGGCATGAATGTGCCTAGGGAATATTGTCGGAATATGGCCCTAAATGTGTTTTTAATATTCCTGTCGAACTTTGTCTGAACATAGCATTGAATGTTCCCTGAATGTTTCTGTGGAATGTAGCCCGAATATTGTCATGCAATTGTGCGGAATGTTCCGGTCGAATATTGAGGCAATATTTACAACAATTTTCCACAAATTCTGTTGAAATTTGCTGGAAAACACCTTTGAAAGTGTCAAGAAAGTTTCAGTGTAATATCACTAGCACATTGTCTTGAAGGAATAAAGTATAACCTCTATTTGAAAGAATTAATCAATTTCTTTGAAACCGTGCTTGGCCATTTTTTTATTATTTCTTCTTGCACACAATACAACTTGAAATAGTAAAATTGATTTTGCGACCAAATACAAGTGTTTATACTAAATTTTTATTAATGTGCATTACACATCTGTTTAAAACATCTCTATTACGTCAGAATTTTGAAGAAAACGTGGTCAAAATGTTCGAATGTCTAACGTAACATGGAACATTTTAATCTTTATTTAAAAATAACTAAGATCCAAGCCTAAAATAACAACAAATTTTTTTAAAGGAGCATTTTCGTTAACTTGAATCTTCTTCACATTCGTCTTCTTCGGATTCTCCTTCAATTTCCTCTTCCATATCTTGGTCGTCCATTTCATCCGTTAAGTTTCCGTCTTCTTTGTTTTGTTTCTTACTTCAAAATGTGAAAAAAATTAAAACATAGAACGAATGGACGAAACTTCTTTGTTGACGAGAAAAATTCGAAAATTTAATTGGATAAAGAATCAATTCTCTTGGCCACAAAAATGCTTTGGCCCGCTGAAAGCTTATAAGAAATGTTCTTGATAATAGTAGACATTTAATTTTTTTCATTGGCAAGAAATATAAAATGAAACAAATTCAAATTTAAAGCTTAGCTTCCCAGTTTTTTCATCATTTTTTCGACCGTCGTTATAAATAAATTTTCGATAAATGAGTGTCTTCGGTCTTACGGATGTACAATCAATGTTTGACACCTAAAATCGCTTTTCTGCTCTTTACTTAAGACCCTACGACCGAAGAAACCTCTTTATCGAAATTCGGCTTATCAAGAAATATGAAGGCGGGTTAGAAAGAAAATAAGCTTAATTTGTATTTTCAAACAAAGTTTTTGAAATTTTCCGATAGACCTCAAAATGTGATGGCAAAGCTCATTCGAATCGGTAGAGTAAATCTTAACATCTCAGTCGAGTACGTCGAATGCTATAGATCTATGAACACTAAAGAAGCATATAAATAATACTAATATGTAATAAACTTACGATTCTCTGGTGTATCTTTTTTTTTTTGCACCAGTCAACCAATTGGAGGTAATTCTTTTAATTTCCACTTCTTTGGCTTTTGATCTTCTCTCTCTAATAACAGCTGAATAAGAGGACTTTTTATTTTAATAATTCTGGATACCGCCAATTTTATTTCTCCGAGGGTGCAAATTTTTCTACGACCCCCACCCCTCCCTTTCCACCTCTTATAAGGAATGATTTCTAGATGTCCGCCTCCGATTTTCTTCGATCTTAGATATATGTTAGGGGATCAAAAAAAAAGAAATACTGGCTCTTTCATTTTATTGCGTTTTCATATTTAGATGGTGAAATCGCCCCTCAAACTATTTGGCTGAAAACACGACAATTCATAATTCAAATAATAATCTTTAATTGTATGATATGAAAGCTTCAAACTACCACCAAATTGCAAAATACGCAAATGTCAAAGTCAAAATTTGTGCATTACGAGGTAAATCACCCCTGATTAGTCAGTTACGTTCATCTTGTAATAAAAAATACAAATATTGCATAAAGTTTGTACAAATGCAGCAAAAATTAATTCAAACCGTAATTCGCGGGAACTCAACCCTAAATTAGAAAATTATTGTTATTTTAGTGGCAAATTAAGGTTTTTTTTTTTTAATTAGAGTTTGCATGACATTAAGTTTCTAAATAGGTTAATATTAATATAGGGGAGCGGCGGCGAATGTGGCGCGGTGGCTAATGTGGCGCGTTCGAGTTTTCGAATATTAACGCATTTTCTGCTTGTGGAGGTAGTTTCATTACATGTATATATGTTTTCAACCTTAAATTATTAAAAAATTGGGATAATTAAATTAATTGCCTGATTTTCATGACGAAAAGTTAGTTTTGGTTATTTCGCTTGTATTTTCAGAGTAGCTAAAAACAAGTAAAAAATTACAGAAGTTTCGTGTAAACTTATACAATTTTTTGGGAATATTCTGTTTCAAGTTTCTTGAATGCTTTAAAGTTCAACATTTTGATTAAAATTATTGAACTTTTATGTAAAAAATCTTTATTAAATACTTTTCACATGCGACTAATATGGCGCATTAGGGACTAAAATCGGCAGGTAACTTGGCGCACAAGTTTGTGGTTTGTTTTGCTCGGGGAATTTTGTAGAAATAAAGTGCCGGTTTTTGGTTAGAAGGTAAGAAATATTTACTCAAAGTAATAACATTTCGTTTCTAATATGCATAAAAAAGTTTCATCCTAATTATTATCGTGTATTTTATAGTTGTTTTAGAATAATTGTATTTTGAAATCGTTTCACCAGTTTTCGGGTTAGGTTTGTTCTGACAGAATAAATATTTAGAGGGTTTACAATAGTGATATTATTCGAATAACTGTTTTGGAAAAGAATAAATTTTACTTATTATTAATATAATTTTGATCTATTGTTTATACAACGTCTGTAAGCTTATCTTAAAATACAACATTTTTAGTACTCCTCAAATTATTGTGAGACAATCTGTACTGATAAAAAAACATTTTTTCTTGAAATTTGGGCAGATATAATCCCTCAATTATGTCAATAATATTAAACGCGAATACATTTATCTTATTTTCATTATATTTTACTAATTTTTCATCATAATTTGTTTTTTATTTAATAATTATGAACTGAAATCGGAACGCGCCACATTACCAAACAAGGTAGGACAACTTGACGCAGATGCTCTTTTTGGAAAACACATTAATTAACTGTTTTAATGAACTGCAATTGAATTATCTCCATGTATATAGCATTGGTAAGATATTAGCCTAAACAGAATATATCTTATTACAATGTTTTACTTTATATTTGAATTTTAATCGTGCATTTTCCTTTATATGCGCCGCATTCGCCGCCGCTCCCCTAGTAATAAATAATATTTTTAAATTGAGAAATGATTACAAAAGAATTTTATGAATGACTTTGGCTTCTGCTCATGAATACAAATTATTTCTATTAGGTCTATTATTTTTAATTAAAATTTGAAAAGTCATCATTATTGATTTTAATAATTATATTCCTGGAGTATTGTGTCTATTTGTCCAAACTGATATTAGAGGATACAAATCGAAAAACAAGATTCAAAGAATCTGACAAAAAAAATTTTAAATGTAATTTATCAGCGAAAAAGTTGTAATTGCTCTTCAAATTTATATGCTGCAGAGTTTAAGGCCTGAGTACGAATTATAGATTCATACACTCCCTGGCGGACCGGCCGAACGCAAACATTACGCTACAGCGTAACGGTAAAGTAATGCTAAAGTAATGGTAAAGTAATATGGCATTATAATTAATAAAGGAAACAAAATAAATATGTAAACTGTTGCAATTATAATAAAACGTTGAAATTTACGTTCAACGGTCATGCCGCAATTGCAACAAGTTGCTTTTGCAGCATTAAAAAATAAAAAAACATAGTGACCGTCATTGCAGACGGGCCTCTGCATACTGGCAACCCGCTAACGTGGCTTTAAGTGGGTTGCCAGTCTGCAGGGACCCAACTTGCATGACAGCCACTTTGTTTTTTTATTTTTTAACGCTGAGAAAGCAACTTGTTGCAATTACGGCATGACCATTTAATGTAAATTTTAACGTTTTATTATAATTGCAACAATTTACATATTAATTTTGTTTCCTTTATTAATTATAATGCCATATTACTTTAGCATTACTTTACCATTACTTTACCGTTACGCTGTAGCGTAATGTTTGCGTTCGGCCGGTCCGCCAGGGCTATTTGCATGGTGAAAAGGTTTACTATAATTAGGATGTAAGCAAACTAAGACTTCCTTTTTACTGAATGTTAAAAGTACTTAGACGAAGTGTCTAGCAGTACAGGAAACAAATAAAAAGACGCACACTGAATTTCGGTAAACCTAGCCCCCTTCCTATTTTCACAATCTGAGTGCACCGAATTTTAGTGGTACGGTCATACCTAAAATAAAACAATGGACGACTAAAATATAAAGAAAGATTTAATGTTGTGTTAGACTATTCTATTAAATTTACCTAAATATCGGTCTGTAAAATAGAACAAAAATCAAGTCTGTGTAGAGTAATGGAAAAACGACTACTTCTTTCCTTGTGGACATTTTCCATAACTTTGCCTCCAGTTCTTGTAAGAGCCAAGAGAAAAGTCTGTCGCTTAGAAGAAAAGAAATGGAACCATCCTTCAGTGAAATACAATTATTTTCTTGAGTTTTAGCATTCAATTGAATCTAACTTAAGATTAAGAATTTATAATGCTTAATGTTATCTGCACCGCAATGAAGAAGTCCACTAGAATGACACATGACATTTTGACGTATTGTAAACAAATTCCTCGGTGGTAGAAGCAGGCCTGTCAAATGTAATCTAGTAGGTTGTGATCGTTCAGTTGAAAAATTTTGTTTGAACTGAACGATCACAACCTACTAGACTACATTTGACACGCCAAACAACAACATTTTCTTCCCTAGTAGCAACGTCTGCCTTGTATGACAGACGCCAGAGTCTGTCTCAGCATCTGCTCCCTATAGTTGACCAGACTGGCGGGAGAAATGATCAGACCAGACGAAAAACAGAATCTGGTGAATAAAGGAACCAGATTCCGGTATTTAGTTTAAACACTAGTAATTAATGTAGGATATAAATAATGAAATTTTAAATCTAGCAATCGGAAATTTGAACGATTCACAAGTATGACCAAATATGCAAGCATGCAAGCTTATACGACAACAGGTTATGTTTTTAATATTTCAATGTGTCTAATGTTGTGACGTCTCCGCAGAATATTCTCCCAGAAAGGGCTCAAATATAGAGTAAAACTATTATAGAAACCTGTTTAGTACCATTTTACGTTATTTTAATTTTGTCTGGTGTATATCATGACCAGTCTGGGCCAGGATCTGCTACACCAGACTCTGGTGCCAGAACGGCACGCCAAAGCGGAACCAGCCGGGCGCCAGGCTGCAAACAGATTCTTCTTTTTCTGGCGCCCAGCTTGCGCCAGTCTGCAGTTATCTTGCTACTAGGGTTGATATGAAATAATTTCAACCTTTCGGAGATCTGTATGATCAGCCACATAATTCTAGTGTTTTCAACATTGATTTGATATCAAAGGAAAGCGACAGATTATTATATTGGCCTTAAAAAAACTGGATGCCGATATTTAGGTAAATTCAATAGATTAGTCTGGTAAATGGAAAGGGGGCTAGGTTTATCAGAATTCGGTGAGCGTCTTTTTATTTGTTCTCAGTAAAAAGGAAGTCTTAGTTCGGTTACAATTTCTTGACTTACAAAATACAGTTTAAAAAAATTTCTACATTTTTCTAATTATTTTTTTTTCTATCTCTATCATGAAATATGAGTTTGGACAAGTAGACACAAAACTCCAGAACAGATTATTAAAAGCAATAATAATTTGTTAATTTTTAATTCAGAATAATAAACTTGATAGCAATAATAGGTATGTATATGGAGCGAAGCCAAAGAACATTCATCAAATTCTTTTGTGATTATTTCTCAATTCAAAAATATTACTTGAAGGTACCACATCAACAGATATTTGCAACTTAATGGTAAAAATATAATTAATTTCTCAAAAAATACTTTGTAGCATACAATTTCACAAGAGTATATTTCACAGTATTGTGCAGTTAAAAGGCGACGAAACATTTCGTTTAGTGGCCTCGAATTGGATTTTGCGACATTACGATAACAAAATTTATTGCGAGTTACCACCAAACGACGATAAGTTACTGTATAATACTGCATTAATTAAACTGACTGAAGGGAACGATTCTTGGAAATCTAAGGAATTGCTCGAACTAAAGTATCAAACAAGTAAGATGCTGAAACATTAAGCAATAAAAACTATGACATAATAAAATTATTAAAACTTTTGGAAACATAAAAGATTATTGGCCTAGTTTTGTGAGTTTTCAAGCAATTAGGGATGTAAAAAAGCAGGAAATTTCGCGTCAAGTTTAGACGGGTTTCTTGTGTCGAACTGAACAAGCTAGTAAATGACACTTGCCATACAGATTATTGTTCAGCATACGTGCACGGGAAAATAAATATGTGGAAGATTTCACTCACTAGGGTCTTTCAATGGATTTACATAAAATTCTTCAATTGGATTGAACAAAGGTTCCATATTAATTCCATTTTCGACATAAATTGTCTAATAGATGATTCTTTTACAACTCGCTTTCCTTATTACGGGGAAAAACTACCCCTATATATCAAAATATTCATATAAAAAATGGAAAGCATGTATCATAAATTGATTTAATTACAAAGAAACATATGCGGAAATTATTTCATAATAAAAGAATAGTTTAATAATTTATAACGTACCAATATCATTGAGAGATGAATTACTCATAATTACAACCAAAATTACAACCTACCACAAAAGTAAAAGCACCCTTATAGAACACGTCGTGTCTACATTGTAATATAACATTTACAAGATGGTAAACTATTCCTAAATTTTAAGATACGCAAATTTCAACGGAAAAACTTGACAAAAATATAGTATGTTACTAGAATAGTTCTTTGATAATAATTATCACCCCCTTGATAATAATTATTATCCGCTTGATGCTGTTGGTCGATTATAATCTAGGAACAGCGTCAAGTGGTGAACTACGCTTAATTATTTAGTTATGTCTATCTTGAAATAAAAAAATGCTAAATCGCATAATTTTTAAAGAAATGCAGCAAAACTTCATGCAAACTCTAATTCAAAAAGACATAACCTTAATTTGCCACCAAAATAACAATAATTTTCTAATTTAGGGTTGAGTGCCCGCGAATCACGATTTGAATTAATTTTTGCTGCATTTGTTCAAACATAATGCAATATTTTTATTTTTTATTACAAGATGAACGTAACTGACTAATCAGGGGTGATTTACCTCGTAATGCACAAATTTTGACTTTGACATTTGCGTATTTTGCAATTTGGTGGTAGTTTAAAGCTTTCATATCGTACAATTAAAGATTATTATTTGAATTATGAATTGTAGTGTTTTCAGCCAAATAATTTGAGGGGCGATTTCACCATCTAAATATGAAAACGCAATAAAATGAAAGAGCCAGTATTCCTTATTTTTTGATCCCCTAACATATATCTAAGATCGAAGAAAATCGGAGGCGGACATCTAGAAATCATTCCTTATAAGAGATGGAAAGGGAGGGGTGGGGGTCATAGAAAAATTTGCACCCTCGGAGAAATAAAATTTGCGGTATCCAGAATTATTTAAATAAAAAGTCCTCTTATTCAGCTGTTATTAGAGAGAGAAGATCAAAAGCCACAGAAGTGGAAATTAAAAGAATTACCTCCAATTGGTTGACTGGTGCAAAAAAAAGGATACACCAGAGAATTGTAAGTTTATTACATATTAGTATTATTTATATGCTTCTCTAGTGTTCATAGATCTATAATATTCGACGTACTCGACTGAGATATTAAGATTTACTCTACCGATTCGAATGAGCTATGCCATCACATTTTGAGGTGCATCGGAAAATTTCAAAAACTTTGCTTGAAAATACAAATTAAGCTTATTTTCTTTCTAACCCGCCTTCATATTTCTTGATAGGCCGAATTTCGATAACGGGGTTTCTTCAGTCGTAGGGTCTTAAGTAAAGAGCAGAAAAGCGATTTTAGGTGTCAAACATTGATTGTACATCCGTAAGACCGAAGACACTCATTTATCGAAAATGTATTTATAACGACTGTCGAAAAAATGATGAAAAAACTTGGAAGCTAAGCTTTAAATTTGGATTTGTTTCATTTTATATTTCTTGCCACTTAAAAAAATTAAATGTCTACTATTATCAAGAACATTTCTTATAAGCTTTCAGCGGGCCAAAACGTTTTTGTGGCCAAGAGAATTGATTTTTTATCCAATTAAATTTTCGATTTTTGCTCGTCAACAACGAAAGTTTCGCAAAAGTTATTTTACGTCGTTCACGACTTAAAGATAGCGAGTCTGCCTGATTAGAAATGGATTTGTTCTATGTTTTAATTTTTTTCACATTTTAAAGCAAGAAACAAAACAAAGAAGACGGAAACTTAACGGATGAAATGGAGGACCAAGATATGGAAGAGGAAATTGAAGGAGAATCCGAAGAAGACGAACGTGAAGAAGATTCAAGTTAACGAAAATGGTCCTTTAAAAAAATGTGTTTTTCTATTTCAAGCTCAGATCTTAATTATTTTCAAATAAACATTGAAATGTTTCATGTTTCGTTAGACATTCGAACTTTTTGACCACGTTTTCTTCAAAATTCTGACGTAATAGAGATGTTTTAAACAGATGTGTAATGCACATTAATAAAAATTTAGTATAAACACTTGTATTTGGTCGCAAAATCAATTTTACTCTTTCAAGTTGTATTGTGTGCAAGAAGAAATAATAAAAAAATGGCCAGGCACGGGTTCAAAGAAATTTCTTAATTCTTTTAAATAGAGGTTATACTTTATTCTTTCAAGACAATGCGCTAGTGATATTTCACTGAAACTTTCTTCACACTTTCAGAGGAGTTTTCCAGCAAATTTCAACAGAATTTTTGGAAAATTGTTGTAAATATTGCCTCAATATTCGACCGGAACATTCCGCACACTTGCATGACAATATTCGGGCTACATTCCACAGAAACATTCAGGGAACATTCAATGCTATGTTCAGACAAAGTTCGAGAGGAATATTAAAAACACATTTAGGGCAATATTCCGACAATATTCCCTAGGAACATTCATGCCACATTACACGGCAATATTCCCAACGTAGGACATTTGAATGTTCCTGAAAAGTGGAAGCAATATTCCACGTCAATATTCCCAATGTTCCACTGGAATATTCCTGGAACATGCATGGAATATAGCGTGCTATGCGGGAACCAAGTGTCAATTGTGAACACGTTGAATAATTGATTCCATCGTTTAAATAAATATTTTTATAAATTATTTTATAAAAAGTAAATTTTTTCTGAATTGAACATTTGATACTAACTATACTAGCAACGCCGCACAGTGGACCTTTTTTTAAATTCTGTCTCAAAATCGTAGAACTTTGGATCAGAATGACCTAGAGGGATATTTTATTTTAATTAAAGAAAAAACCTTCCCGAATATAGAAAAATTATAGAGAAAGTCAGAAAAAAATTGTGACCTTGAAAATCTGTGTTGAAGACGGAATTCTTGGCAAACAAAATCGTTTATTGAATACCAAAAACGCTTAGATCTTACATTTTACGTGCTATACATGTTTTTATATCGATTTTTGCATGCGCAATCCGAATCTGGCATGTGAATCGTTGTTAGACAAAACCCAAAATGGCGGAGCCAATATGGCAGCCTCAAATTATAAAAAGAAACCAATTTGATTAAAATTTGTTACAAGGTGGTTTTTCAGGTCGCTGATTACAAATCCAAGGTCAAAATTAAGAAATTAAAAATGTCGAAACCAATACGGCGGAAAAAAATTGTAAAGGAAACCGATTTGACTAAAATTTGCTACAATGGGTTTTTTAAGGTCGCTGATTTTGAATCCGGGGGCAAAATTCAAAAATCCGAAATGGCGGATCCAATATGGTGGACCAAAATTATAGAACAAAACTTATTTGACTTAAAATAGCCTATCGGAGGATTTGCAGGTGGCTGATTTGAAATCTGTTACGGCGTAATCATTTATTTTATTAAAATCAGAATGGTTAACAGTTAGGAGCTTCAGAATTTCTTCGTAAGATAGTAGACTTAAATTCCTACGTGACAATAACTAGGTTCAGGGACTTAAAGTAGTAAGAAAAACCCAGGTCTTGATTTATTGTGGGTAGAAAGCGTATTCCCAAGCATCTGTCTCCAGAACTTGAAGGATTTTAGCACGTAGATAGTTTAGTTTATGATTGTAGCCAGGACCCTAATCGCTCAATTCCTGAAACCATAATTGTACCCATATTATCCTTTTCCAGCCTTGAGTAAACGACCAACTTTCTAAATGTACCATTCTCTCTCTCCTATCCGACCTGACTCAAAAAACCCCTGCAACCCCCACTCTTTCAATTTCCAAAATGCGGATACGTCACCGAACTAAGGGCGAACCTTTTCCGTAGAGCTTAGATACCTTTCGACCTTCGTGCTCATCACTTCGAGAGCAAATTCTATAACTCGGGCAGTCACAATTTGTACCACGCTTTCCCTTCACTTGGTGTAATGTAAAATACAGTGAAATAAACAATTTTATTTACAAATTTTAATACCGGTGCAAAAATTAATTGAACAATCCCTCCGCACCAACATAAAATGGTCCTCCGCGACGGATTTCAAAGAACGATAAACAGTTCAAGTGTTGTGTGTTGTGCATAAAGTGCGGATCGGGTCAGTGCTGTGACTGATACATAAGTGAACAAAAGTGAATTTACTTCACCGAATGATTGTGCCTTTTTAAAATCATCAATTAACTGAGTGTATCGTGAAGTTTTCATGCCTCTTCGGAAGCCAGTAAATAATTAGCACTGACTGTAAACCTTAGTGTCCAACAAACATGCCATTCAGCACCATCGTGGAAAAAAGCACTCACTTCCAGTCGTGAGGAAGCTACAAAAGCCTGCCCTTATATTTTATCTATTCTTCTACATGGACCATCGAACCTTTTCTTCAGGGTCAAATCGAGGTTCAAACACATGATTTTACATATGACAGAGGTGCATCCGGGATATAGAGATCAGCAGCCAAAGCGTCTTCACCCAGGAGCCGCCAGTGCAGCGTTCCAGCCGGTGTTCCAGTCAAGGAGTTCTACGATCACGTAAGTCAAGAGAATTATCAATCCTTTCTGATTCCTTCCAATCTTTACAATTTCACATATTGCCTCACTTCGCGCATAATGATGACAGAAGATCAAATTACCGGTTTAAAAGGATCACGCGGTGATAAAAAGCGCCGTTTGACATGCTCAGAAAATTTACTTGCATCACTGCAATAACAAACTGATTTCGATACCGTTAATTTAGAAGATCGGCTGCAAAAGCATCTTACTACATGGGACGCGTTCGACGAAATTCAAAGCAAAATAGAACAAATTTTAATTACTGATTCAGATATTGCCGAACAAGAAAAAGAGAGAAACGATTTCGAAAATTGTTTTTACGTGGTAAGCGGCTTATTTATGTAAAATGCATATAAAAAAGTTTTGTTCTGCGTCGCTGGTAAAGTCTAGTTCAGAAAATTCCAAACCGGGGTCGCTAACTGAATCAGATGGATCTTGTTCAAATGCAGGTCCACCCAATCAATCATCCTTTTAATCCCATATCAATTTAAACGGTTTATAGTAACGAACCTATTCCAGACGAAAACCATATGAGGTTTCACGCGCGTTTCGAACTTCCAAAACTTAAAACGCCCACGTTTCATGGTACTTTTGACGGATGGCTCACCTTCCATGATTCTTTTAAATCCATGTGCCATGATAATCCAGCTCTGAGTCCGATCCCGAAATTTCATTATTTAAAGGCATGCTTGAAGGACGAAGCGGAGGAAATTATCGCGGCACTTGAGACTACCAGTCAAAACTACGAAGTGGCGTGGGAGTTACTAAAAACCCGGTACTACAACTGAAAATACATAGTTGAAACGCACATAAAGGCCTTGTTCGATCTGCCAAATGTTTCCAAAGATTTTTCAATTCGCGAACTGTTGGATGGGGTGCAAAAAAGGGTCAGAGCTCTCAGGGCCTTAGATCAACCGGTAGACCACTGGGATTCGCTTTTGATTCACATAATTCGGGGAAAACTCAATAACTATTCTCGCGAGAAGTGGGAAGAATCGGTGGGTAGTACTGCGTTGCCTTCATTTTCCGACATGACCAACTTTCTAGAACGCAGATCTTTAATCGAAAATACTCAATCATTTCACAAAGAGAATAATTCGCAAAGGCCTCACAGTTCGAAAAATCATTCTCAGCATTCTTATTCTAAACCATCAACATCGTGCATGTCGACCTCCGTCGAAACTAAAGAGAATACTTCCGAATCATTTCAATATTCGTGTCCTAATGCCTAATGAGCAATCACCGCACGATAGATTACCGTCGAGGTCCATGTCGCAAATGTCGCAAGAGACACAATTCTTTGTTGCATTTTAGCGAAAAGCAAAGTGGAGATAAGCAAAATAATCCGGAGTGTTCGACAACCAGCCTGGTGAGTCTTCAAAGGTAGGCACGATCTCAAGTAGTCTTAGGCACCGCGATTGTCAACATCCTGGATAGCAAGGGACAGTACAAACTTTGTCGCGCGTATTTAGACTCATGTTCTCAATGTTGTTCAATTTCAGAAAAACTTGCAGACGTATTAGGCATTGAAAGGAAAAAGATAAATATAAAGCTAAAGGGAGTTAACAATATTCAAAACAATGATAAAAACTCTGCATCAGTAATAATAAAATCTCGTTATGACGACAGTGTCGATTTTCATATCACCTGTCTCGTATTCCCAGAAATTTCAGATCTCACTCCCGTGCTTCCAATTGACCGAAATTCATAAAAATACCTAGCGATATCTTTTTAGCAGACCCAGAATTCCATCAGCCAGCAGAAGTTGATCTTTTGATTGGGGCTGAATACTTTTATAATCTCATGCGAGCCGGAAAAATCACGATCAAGGGTCAGTCGGCAATTTTTCAAGAAACGGATTTCGGTTGGAAATTCTCGGGTCGGTATGTCAATCCACAGCCAACTGTTCCTATAAGTCAGTATCTACTAAACTCAAATGAATCGCAGGTCACGTGTAATGCGATCAAGTTTCAGGATATTCCCCTTCTATGGGAATTAGGGGACGAAAACTCGTCGAAGATTCTTTCAGAAGAAGAAGCAGCCGCGGAAAAACTTTATGTAGATACGGTAACCCTGGCGGACCGACCGAACGGAGCGGATACGCTACAGCGTATCCTTATAGTATCCACATCGTATCCTCTCCGTATCATGTAAGAAAAACTCATTAAAAAAGAAAGATTAACATTTCACTTGTTGAAATTCGGATTCTACGTGAAATTTTGTGTTAAAAGGTCACAGACTAATCGCAATAGTTTTTCTTGCAACATTAAAAACTTGTAATAAATATAATACTTATCGATGACGTGCGCTGAAGGCGACTTCAAACGCATCGTCATTCAGTAGCAGTTCATAGACTTTATCCGCCGACGATGCGTTTGAAGTCGCCTTCAGCCCACGTTATCGATAAGTATTATATTTTTTGAAAGTTTTTAATGTTGCAAGAAAAGCTATTGCGATTACTCCATGACCTTTTAACGCAAAATTTCACGTAGAATCCGAATTTCAATAAGTGAAATGTTCATCTTCCTTTTTTAATGAGTTTTTCTTTCATGATACGGAGAGGATACGATGTGGATACTATAAGGATACGCTGTAGCGTATCCGCTCCGTTCGTTCGGTCCGCCAGGGAAAGCGTGACGAAAATGGTCGTTATTGCGTTAAGCTACCTTTCAATCACAAAAAAGAGTTGTTACGCGATTCGCACAACATCGCATTTCGCCGTTTCTACGCGCTAGAGAAAAAATTCGAGAAAAATCCTGAATTTCATTCACAGTACTCGGATTCCATGCAAGGGTACATAGATGAAGGGCATATGAATCCCATTGGCAATCAGGAGCTCTCAAAATTTGGGTTTTATTTGCCGCATCACGTGGTTATTAAGAATGACAGCATTACGACAAAGACTAGAGTAGTTTTCGATGCTTCCGCGATAACTTCGACCGGTATATCTTTAAATGACACATTTATGATTGGACCTACAATCCAAAACAACCTTTATTCAATCGTCACTCGCTTCCGGTCGTTTCCATACGCGTTATCTGCTGACATTCAGCAAATGTACCGGCAAATTCTAGTGTTTCCGGAAGATCGAAATTTTCAAAGAATTGTTTGGCGGCCAAGCATGGATCAGCCTATAAAAATGTATTCGCTTAATCGAGTAACGTTTGGCACGGCATGCGCGCCAACTCTTGCTATTCGCACTCTGCATCAGATGAGCGAGAATTCTCCCCTCTCGCTTCAAAAATTCTAAAGCGCGATTTTTACGTGGACGATATATTAACAGGTGCTCAAACCGCATCCGAAGCGTTAAAGATCAGGAACGAATTAATCGACCTCTTGGAGAAGGGAGGATTCAAGTTGCGAAAATGGGCATCAAACGATCCCAGATTGTGTTCAGATTTTATCAATGCTTCTACGGAAGAACACATGTCTTTCGATTTGTCGGATACCGTAAAAACCTTGGGTCTCCGATGGAACCCAAGATCCGATGTAATTTTTTATTCAGTTTCCTTGCCAGAGTCAACGGAGATAGCAACCAAAAGATCGATCTTGTCCCAGTCCGCGAAACTATTCGACCCGTTAGGGTTACTGGGCCATTTTTAATTCAGCAACTGTGGAAGTCCCAACTCGGATGGGATGATCCAGTTTCCACCGAAATGCAAAATATTTGGTTCAAATATATAAAACAGCTTCCATTGCTAAAAAAAAAAAAAAAATTGATTAGCATTTCGAACTCGAAAGTTCATTGCCTCACTACCCGATTCGGGTAGTGTTTCTAGGTGGATAAATACTACCGTGTGGGTCCACCACACCCACGACGGGTCAACAACACGCAGTATTCCCCGAACGGTCACCCATCCAAGTACTAACCGCGCCCAACACTGCTTAACTTCAGTGATCTAACGGGAACTGGTGTTTTCAGCGTGGTATCGCTATTGCTAAACGAAATAAAATTCAAGCGGTGCGTTTCTATCGTAAACCCGACAAACATTCAACTCCACGGGTTTTGTGACGCCAGTGAAAAGGCATACGGCGCATGTATGTACTTACGTTCGACAGACAAGGATGGCAAAAGTTTTCTACATCTTATTTGTTCGAAGTCTCGAGTCGCTCCTATCAAAACCACAAGCATACCGAAATTGGAATTGTGTGCGGCTCTTTCGCTCGCAAAACTTTACAGTGATGTCATTAGGTCTTTAGATGTTCAACCTTCCGAAGCTATTTTCTGGTCAGACTCAACCATCACATTGAACTGGATAAACACGCCACCGCATTTGCTTGAAATATTTATGGCAAATCGAGTAGCCGAGATTCAGTCGAAAACACAAATTTTAAACTGGCGACACGTGCCTACCGATAGCAACCCCGCCGATTTGCTTTCACGCGGACAAGGTCCAGAGGAATTGCTTCAAAGTTCCTTATGGAAGCAAAGTCCCCAATGATTGACCCAAAAAGAAGCTTTTTGGCCAAATTTCCCTTTCGCCACGACTGAGATACCTGGAATGCGCAAAAGTAAACCACCCGTTTCTCTTCAAATTATTCAAGCTGAAGACAATCTTTTAACAAAATACAGCGATCTTCAGAAACTCAAAAGAACAGTTGCTTATTGCTTACGGTTTATCTTCAATTCAAAAATCAAAGATACAACTTTGCGCATGAAGGGCAGTCTCACACCCAACGAATTGGATTGCGCTCTAATGAAAATATTAAAAATAGTACAAGCCGAAGCATTCCCGAATGATAGTCTCGCTCTTTCAAAGAATCAAAACGTGTCAAAAAGTAGTAGTCTCCTCGCATTAAACCCTTTCATGGATCACGGAATAATCAGGGTGGGAGGCAGGTTGGAACACACGAACGTTTCTGAAGCGCAGAAACACCCTATTGTGCTTCCCAAAGGTCATCATGTCACAACCCTAATAATTCGCGAAGCGCATGTCAATCGTTTGCATGCCGGCGTCAACTCTATTTTGTACGGAGTCCGAGAAAAATTCTGGCCTATCGACGGTCGCAATGTAACCCGGCACATTATCCGACGGTGCGTGAAATGCACCCGCGCAAAGCCTCGCGAAATAGAATATTTAATGGGGCCCTTTTATATGAAAGAGCATCGCCATCGAAATAGAACAAAGCTTAAAACATATGTCGCGGTATTTGTATGCCTTGCGACTAAGGCAGTTCATCTCGAATTAGCTAATGATCTGACGACTGAAGCCTTCGAGATAAAAGATTTATTTAAACAGATTCATGGCAACGCACAAGCGAATCAAATTCAGAAATATTTGTCACAGCGCGAAATTTCATGGCATTTTATTGCACCTCGCGCGCCACACTTTGGGGGCTTATGGGAGGCGGCCGTAAAGTCATTCAAATTTCACTTTACACGTGTCGCAGGCAACACTCTCTTGACTTACGAGCAGCTTCATACGTATGTTGTCGAAGTTGAGGCAATCCTGAACTCCCGTCCACTGACTCCCCTGTCGTCAGACCCAAATGACTTGCTCCCCCTCACACCCGCTCACTTCCTGGTAGGTAATTCTCTGACGAGCTTGTCACAAGACGATTTGCGGAAGATTCCAGAACATCGTTTGACGTGTTGGCAGTTAGCCCAAAAAATGCGCCACCACTTCTGGGACCGGTGGCATCAGGAGTACGTTAATGAATTGATATCACGCAGTAAGTGGCAATCAGCCACTGATCAAGGCAACATCAAGCCTGGACTTCTTGTATTGCTAAAGGAGGATAATCAACCACCCTTAAAGTGGCCGTTGGGTCGCATCACTGCCGTTCATCCAGGATCAGACGGAATCGTCAATTCACAATTTATGCTTTGACTAGAAGGCGTACCATGGTCATCAATAATTATACTCTTTGTAATTTTTACTATTTGATGAATTTGATGTTGGTAGTTTATCTTGTACTCTTTATAATTTTTGGCTTTCCGATACTTTAATTTGTAATTTTTATCCCTAATTGTAAGTTCATATGCTGTTCGCGGCCAAGATTTTTATTATAATTGCATTTCCTTTGGATTGTCTCCAACAAAATTTGTTCAAGAGCATATGCTAGTTCTTCATCATAATAATAAATGCGAAGTTTTTTTTTGAACGTTAACCGTTCAAAGGGGGCCGGCATGTTACGGCGTAACAATTTATTTTATTAAAATGAGAATGGTTAACAGTTAGACGCTTCAGAATTTCTTTGTAAGATAGTAGACTTAAATTCCTACGTGACAATAACTAGGTTCAGGGACTTAAAGTAGTAAGAAAACCCCAGGTCTTGATTTATTGTGGGTAGAAAGCGTATTCCCAAGCATCTGTCTCCAGAACTTGAAGGATTTTAGCACGTAGATAGTTTAGTTTATGATTGTAGCCAGGACCCGCATCGCTCAATTCCTGATATTATATTGTACCCATATTATCCTTTTCCAGCCTTGAGTAAACGACCAACTTTCTAAATGTACCATTCCCTCTCTCCTATCCGACCTGACTCAAAAACCCCCTGCAACCCCCACTCTTCCAATTTCCAAAATGCGGATACGTCACCGGACTAAGGGCGAACCTTTTCCGTAGAGCTTAGATACCTTTCGACCTTCATGCTCATCAGCTCGAGAGCAAATTCTATAACTCGGGCAGTCACAATTTGTACCACGCTTTCCCTTCACTTGGTGTAATGTAAAATACAGTGAAATAAACAATTTTATTTACAAATTTTAATACCGGTGCAAAAATTAATTGAACAATCCCTCCGCACCAACAAAATCCAAAGTCAAAATTCCAGAATTTAAAAAAGCGGTCAAATCTGTTTTTTTGCACACTTTTGGTCCACCATTTTGAATTTTCCAATTTTGACCCCGAATTTGTAGATCCGTTGTCAATCGTTGATGAATAAGAGAACCTCCAAACTCTCCACCTTGTCAAACTGCCTGTATTCAAGAATTTAAACCTGCAGAAGTTGTGAAAGCTTCCGAAGCTACGATCTCCACATCACTCTTTAACGTTCGATGTTCGCTTATACATTAACACCGATTGAGGGCAGTGTTTCTGGGACCCCGCAGCTTGCCATGGTCTCTCCAGATGGAAAGTTACAGTTCGTAACTTCGAGTTTTGTGAAGAACAAAAAAAAGACTTGTTCTAAAAAAGGCTCTTCCTTTTATTTCGTAGGTTATTGATTTGTGAGATAAGTTTTAACATTATTTAGAATGGTAGATTACCGATCAAAATATTTTTTGAAGTTGATTTTTTAATTTTTCGGAACAGCCGTAAAATTTTTATTAATTGAATACAACCTAGCAAGTATTCACTATTCACCAAACATAGAAAGAAACTTATAAACGTGAGCTCAAAATGAAAGTTTTTTAAACATTGTACTTTGTTTTATTCTGTTCATTGAATTCTCATTTTTAATATGGAGCACCTAACACTGGGGGAGGGGGAAGGGGGGGTCTAGGCTACTGTTGACCAGTGGCGAAATGCTACAGAGAAAAGTTGAAAAAATCGTTGAAAATCACAATTTTTACTCAGGTTTTCGTGTAAAGTAGAATTCTCATTTTAGTCCGATTCACCAATTGCAAAAGATCATGAATTCAGGTTTTCCTACCTGCTGCGAAGCTGGTTCTAACTCCACACTTCGATTTCATCTAATCCAATTTTCAAAATACTTTCATATTTGGAAGATATCTGTTTTTGTAAAAATTTATTTTCCGCGAATACGATCTGTTTGAATAGTTTAATGAATATATTTTCGAGAATTTTTCAGTAGAAAAATATTATGAGAATTCTTTGTGGTTTATTTGCTTTTATTTTTAAATGTGATAGAAAAAAAGGCAAAGGGAGAAAATTTTGAATTATTCTAAAAAGTGGTAACTGGTAAGTAAATATATAATTAATTGATATTCAAAAATATAATACAATGTTTAGATTAAAATTGATGCATACTATACATTTTTGTTATTCTTATGATACATCATTTTTCCGGTTAGAAATGTTTACCGCCTCATTTTAATTATGATTTAAAATGTATTAATGCGAATCATTAAATAATAGTGATGAATCAATATTTAAATGATTCAAAAATAATGAGACGGGTGGTTTTTCAAAGTTCCGTTCGTTCTGATGATTAAACTTGGTATCCCAGGTCTTAAATACATATTTCTCGGGGAAGTTTGGTCGAGAACTGAAATTTAAGATGTGAGGATGGTTTTTTCAAGGTCTCATTGTTCTGATAATAAACCTGGTATTTCAGGTTTTTGAAAATACATCTTACTCAGGGCAGTAGCGTTATGAACTCAAAGTTGAGATCCGCGGATGGTTTTTCAAAGGTCTTATTATTCTAACAATCAAATCCTGTAGTCCCAGTTTTGAAATCACATCTTCCTTGGGGAATTAAGGTTATGAACTGAAATTTAAGATTTTCAAACAGATTCTTAGAGGAACCTTTAAGAATCCAATGATTCAACTTAGTAATTCCCGAGAAATATGTATTTCCAGTTCCTGGGCTACAAAGTTTAATTATCCAATTCGTGAGGTTTTAATATAAGACCAATGAGACCTTTAAAAAACCATCCGGGTATCTTACATTTCAGTTCTCAAACAAACTTCCCCGAGAAATATGCATTTCAAGACCTGGAATACAAGGTTTATAATTATCAGATCGAATGGACCTTTGAAAACCCATCCATCTTATTATTTTTCAAGCATTTCAATATTAATCTTTCCTTACTGAATAATAATTCACATTATATTTACTTATCAGTTTACTCTTTTTAAAAACCTCCAACCTTTTCGATTTTCTCTTGCATTTAAAAGTAGAAACGAATTTAAATGACAAAGAATTCTCATAAGCGCCACCAAACGTCTATTTGTACAACGATTTTCACCGAATTCACAACGGGATCCCCTCTATAATTTATTTCTACATCGGCCGTAAATCTATTGATTTTTTCGGCAAAATGAGTTTTAAGGGAAATGAAATTTCGGACAAGTGAATACCTACCAATTGTTTCGAAGGCGGCTAGTAATCTAGTGATTTTTTCGGCAAAATGAGTTTTAGGGAAAATGAAATTTCGGACAAGTGAATACCTAATCCAGACCTACCCTACGATTTTGAGGCAGAATTTCAAAAAAGGTCCACTTGTTACGAGCGACTAAGTCTCGCTCGTTTCTATACGCAAAGAGCGCA
>CAKNXH010057812.1:2951-22124 GCA_932178445.1 Andricus quercusramuli
TGTATACTGCACACTACGCGCCTCCGCTACCAAGGTATACTAAGTATATCTATATATGTAGCGGAAGTTGATGTAAAATGGCGGAGCCAATCAGTAAAAATGACACTAGGTTGCCACACTGTCTCTGGACCCTCTGTAGAGAGGTGTGTTTCAGGGCGACTCCATGAACGAGCCGTTCACGCCAGCTTCTCATTTTGGCTCCCGATGCGTGCGCAGCTGGCAGGTGACTGCGCGCGACTGTGTTTGGAATTTGAATGCCTGCAAATTTTGTTCAAAGACTTCTTATGGAAATAATATTAATATACGTAATAATAATTGCAATACATAACAAATTAATTTGTTAAAAGCAATTCAACATAGGGTAAGGAGGAGCAGCGCCAACCGGTGGGGCAAAGGCGACTTTGCTTATAACATCGCTATTATTTAACAACTTTGATATTACTTTGCGTTAAATAAATCTATTATATCTTAGAGATAGTGTTGCCTACTGAAATCTTGAAAATTGAAGATGTAAAAGAAAAATTATGCAGAAAACAGTTTTGACAACGAAAGAATGGAAGATTCGCTAGCAGAAATATAAAGTTTTCAACATTGATGGCTATACTTACAGTATGAAAATTTCATATTTTGACAGATTACACAATATCACATTATTCCATTATAATAGTAGAACCTAGTTCAAGTCCCAAATATTTTATATATCGTAAATAAATGAGGCCTCACCAGTAGGGCAAGCATGAGGAAAATAATAGCTAACACGTGCTTAGGTTATAAATGTATATCATAAGTTTTGTCGATAAGTGATTGGTAATGTAGAACAGCCACTTATCTTCTGGGCTACATGCAAGAAACTATTAAATATTATTATGTTAAATCCGGTCAGTAGAGCGGCTATTTTGTATTGGTATGGTAGAAACCTTTGCGCGTAGTCCGTCTCTAGTGCAATGTCAACGCATAAGAGGTTATATCACAGCTATCACTATTTTTATTAAAAATTACTTATTCTTCTTGCTGGAAACGTTTCGAGGTAATTTTTCCACTATATAAAATACTACAGAAGCGAACCATCATGTTTTGCCATCTTCAGATGTTTTGATTTTCATAAAAAGCTGCGGTTGGCTTTGCCCTCGGGTGTGGGGCAAAGCTGACGAAATACAGCTTGTTGGAAATAATTGAATTGCTGAATCATTGTTTCATTAATATAATTAATACTTATAGAAATATGATATACAATAATGTGGGACTCGAAATGAGAAAAAAGTGGATCAGTTCCACATCTTATTAACTTTAAAAAAATCATTGACTATTAACTGGTTGGCGCTGCCCCTCCTTACCATACATGGAAATCCTCGATTGAACTATGTATATCAATTCTCTTTCTCAAGCCACATATCTACATATCTTCATTCAGAAGAAGATTAGGTACATACATCAAATGTGATTTACATCATTGATAGGAATGGTCGAATGTACTATGTTACTATGTATATTAATGCTCTCACTATTGTCATTATCAAGCCCAGATATGATAGCATTAGCTTTGTTTACTGAAGGTTTTGGAATAGTGGTGTCGCGACAACTTTTCTTCTTCTTAGTAGAATAGAGGCGGATTTGTGGTTCAACTTTCTGTTGAGTGTTAACACTTTCAACAGGTTTCAAATTTATTTTTACTCCAGTATCATTCATGAGAGCTATCAATTCGGCCTATTTTTTCTCGATCCTGATCATTATATTTTTTGTTGCTCAGGCCCAAAATAAGTTCGGCTTGACTCAGCATTCTCTGATTCTCGTTGACTTTTATTGGTGTTGCATGTATTTCCATTAGCTTCTGCTGCTCTTCTATATTTGTCTCGTGGTGAATGTTGTTGTGGCAATTATTATTAATAGCTCCGTTAAATTCACTGGCACAAGCATGGATGTGCTTGCAAATATTCACTGTTATGAAATTGTCGAAGCAATTGCAATGATAAGTATGAATGCAAATATTGCACTTCCCGCATGTCAAACATGATAAATGCTCACATGTTTCTCCAACTTTAAAAATATGATACTGCTAAGATGGATCCGATGACGATTCCACCAAATATCCTTGTTCATTCTCAAGAACTTGAATCTGCTCCAATTTGATAGAATCACTAGCCTTGTGACTTTGTCGAACTTTTTGCACTTTTTCCGTGTGGACATTCTTCGCCAGATTAATTAAGCGTTTACAAACACTGTCTCGACAAATTTTCATCAGCGCATCAATAGTTTTATCGAGGCGTTTTACTTTTCTCCCTTCCAAATAGATATGCTTCAATATCTTGTGAAAAGACTCCAAGTACATGTTCGTGTTGATCCCAAGCTTCAATCTGTAGCAGTAAGCCCACATTTTTGGTCGCTGTGAATAATATCTTCGAAAATAAATTCCGAACGCTTCAGTGTCATTTGTTGTTGCAATACCAGCAATGTTTGAGAAACAAGTTTCTTCTTTTCTCGCTCTCCACTAACTTTGCTCTAATTTTCAGTCCAGTTTTTATTCAAGTGCCAAGAACATAAAAGCCGATGCTCGACAGATCCCATCACGTTACTCCAAGCATTATAAAATACAGGGCTCTGGGGCCATGGTCATGGTGGCCCCTGTACTGAAGGCGGCCCTGGGTATGCCCTCAACAGCGTTGCCGTCGGTCGAGAAAAAAGGTCAGGAGCTTTTTATCAGAAGACTTGACAAAAAATCAGGAGATTCATAAGCTCCAACGCGGGCAAATTGCACTACTGCGCAGGCGATTCATGAGGCGCTTCATTGGCTGCCGTTCGCGCGCTTATTTGAAATGTGAAAGAATACAATTTTTTATATTTATTATTAATAATCAAAATTGATTTTGTAACATGTTCAAGTGTTACGTGAATGGTTCTCAATACATTCTGAGCATAAAGTTTTAAAAAATAAAAAAAAGATTACATTGAATGACTTGATATTTTTTATCTTCGGAATATTCATTTAATTTTTCAACCCAATGCTCAGAATATATTAGAAACGATCCGCATACCACTTGAACATGTTAAAATATAATTATTCCTAATTATTAATAATAAATTTTAAAAACTGTATTTTTTAACATTTCAAATAAGCGCGCAAACGGCAGCCAATGAAGCGCCCCATTCATTGCATGCGTAGTAGTGCAAGTTACCCGCGTAGCAATGGGTAGGTATTCACTTGTCCGAAATTTCATTTTCCCTAAAACTCATTTTGCCGAAAAAATCACTAGATTACTAGCCGCCTTCGAAACAATTGATAGATGGGCTTCTGCTTGCCAATTAAAATTGGCAATATATTTGTCACACAACAAAGTTTCAATATGTACCTCTCGGACATCAACCAGAGATGAGGTGCATCAACACACGGATTGCGGTCTGCGGCCTTATCCATAACCTTAAAACGCATGTATAAAGTGCAAGGACATCAACCCTAATCAGAATTTAACATGCTTGCTTAGGGCGCTTCCACACGATTGCAGATCAGCAGATTGGATGCAGAAGGGTCGTAAGAGTGAAAGAGACAGGCTGTTCTCCATCTCTTTTACTCTTGTGGACTTTCTGCATGCATTCTGCTGATCTGCAATCGTGTGAAAGCGCCCTTACAAACCACGAGTGACTATAAAGGCCGTTTCATAACTCGCTTGCCATCAGGGGCAGGCAGCCTGAAAAAGTCGGCGAGAGTGAAAGAGATAGCGAACGATCAGAATGGTCCGTCTCTTTCACTCTTATGGATATTCTGCAGGATGGCTGCCTGGCACTGCCGTCAGGCAGAAGTATGAAAAGGCCTTATTGTAGAATCTGAACATCGTCACAGTACTGAACAATAAATCAGGAGATTTCAAGGAAAATCAGTATATGAGTAGCCAGCCTCAAAAGTCAGTAGATCTCCCGATAAATCAGTAGCAATGGCAACGCTGGCCCTCAAGGCCCTCAAGCCTCGCGGCCCACCGGGAAATCTCTCAAATTCCCATATGGCCAGTTCGCGCCTGCATAGTACATTCGACCATTCCTATCAATGATGTAAATCACATTTAAAGTATGTACCTAATTTTCTTCTGAATGTAGATATGTAGATATGTGGCTTGAGAATGAGAATTAATATACATACTTCAATCGACGATTTCCATGTATGTTGAATTGCTTTTAACACATGAATTTGTTATGTATTGCTATCATCATTAGTAATAATATTATCAGCATTAATATGTATAGTTGAATTGCTTTTAAGAAATAAAATTGTTATGTATCGCAGTTATCATTACGTGTATTAATATTATTTCTATGAGAAGTCTTTGAACAAAATTTGCAGGCATTCAAATTTCAAACACAGTCGCGCGCAGTCACCTGCCAGCTGCGCGCACATCGGGAGCCAAAATGAGATGCTGGCGTGAACGGCTCGTCTCCACGTAGAGGGAAGATTAGGCCTTTCACGTTGTGATGTCATCCAAGATGGCCGAAGACCTGTGCATAAACAAACCGGCTATTTGCATGGGATATGCAGTTTCGTTGAATTAAAAGTGCAGAAAAAATGTCAAAGAAGGATTATTTAGAAGGACTGAGTGCGGATGTTAAAGCTAGATACTATGAAAAAATAAGAATAGTAGACGGCATAGATCCGTACACTATAACCGGTGAAAATTTGAGTGTTAGTAAAATGAACTTCCCAACGGTTCATTTTACTGATATTGTTAGCTACTTCATTTTTACTCATAGCTTTTACACATCTCAGCAAGTTAAAGCTTATAAAAGTTTGGAAGCTTTTAAATATTATGAATCAGGTTTTATACAGAAAGTAGTGTGCAAAAACGTGAAGGAAAATTTCATTGTCCTCGGAGAGGTTAGTATGTTAGAAATTTCGTTGTAGTCATTTTGTCATCTCGGAAATATATTAAGAAGCCCTAATGCAGGAAATATTTGATGATTTTTAAATGTATTTTAGAATTTGTATGTTTATTTATACGTAATCATTTTAATTCATAAGTGTGTTTATTCAAAAGTTATGCATAATTTATAGTATCTGTAAACCTATGTAACCTTAAATACGAAGAAAATGACAAAATTGGCCGGTATGTTTTTACATTTGGAATAATATGATTATGATTTTAAGGGTATGTGATACTTTACCACATAAGCAACTTAGCTTCCACAGGTTTTCTTCCCAAATTTTTAATTATTCAAAAAAATAATTCTGCAGAGACGTGAAGAATTAATTAATATTAAAATCTGCTGAGTTTGCTTCCATGGGCTCTAATACATCAGACTCTTTTACATGCTCAAATTTTTTTATCCCCTCACATTTTTTTTCCACTAGGACGTTTTCTGTTTTTGTCTAAGAAAATGAAAATGTTTAAAATGATTTTTAAAAATAAAACTCTGTTGAGAAGAAAATATTTCCATATTCCTGTTACTCTAAAACAGTAACGTAAACATTTTTTGATGTTTTGCTTAAAAAATTAAATTAATATTAAAAAATTAAAATATTTTAAAGTAATTATAATAAATTTCGCAAACATTGGTATTACCCTTTCATGATATCTGTTGTATCTATGAACAGCAAGTTCCTTTTTAGCAGCTTCAACTTGGTAACCCAGATTTTTACATGGAACCCAATCGGGATTATTTACGTCTAATAATTCAGCTGGTCTGCCTTAAAAATTATTTCAATATTAATATTTATTTTTAAATATTCAATATAATAAATCATTTATTTACGTTTGAAAGAGTAGTGCATATCTCCTATAACAAGTATATATATATATAAACATAACCTCTACTTACCTGAAAAAAGTGACTTGAGCAAACTGTAAAATTCTTTAACTGAGTGTCACTTAATTCGCCTCTTCTTATGGCATTCACCCAGGCTTTTTGTCTTTTCACAGATAACATGATTAACTCATCTGCCTCTTTTTCTAATATACCTGATTTTGAAAAAAGACACTTTGTCCCTCACTGATTGCATTCCGCAGTTTACAATGCAACAAATCACCCTTGTAATTTCACTCAGAAATTTCATTCAAATTAATTAAATGAAAAAATTTTGCGAAACCCCATGCAAATAGCCGGTTTGTTTATGCACAGGTCTTCGGCCATCTTGGATCGCCATATTGGAAGATGGAATGCCTAATAGGTTAGAGGCGACAATGCAATGGGAGCTTGAAGCACGCTAAAGGGAGCGAGACGGCAGGGGAACGCTTAGTTAGGGAACCAGCAACGCGGAGGCGCTAGTGCCACGAACCAGTGCTTTTACGCTTAACGTGTGTGAGTGGGGTAGGTGAAGAGAGTGTGCGGTGTACATGAGTCGAACTGCGAAAAATTTAGAACCCTTATACCTGGACTGGTCATTCCGAACTATATTTTGGCTATTAACTTTCTTCCAATATTTTCGTGAATGGAAATATCCAGTGATACGTTTTTCATTTGAAACTTTGTATTTTGATATTTCAAGTTAAAATTGGAAAAAAATAACTTTTTTTTTTAAAACGACCCCATTAGAAATTTTTTGATTCGCCCAGACGATTAATTCTTTCCTTAGAATGATTAATTACAATAGTTATTATTATTACAATATGTGAGCATTTATTGAATATTATTTTCTTTTAAATTGTAACCATAACAAACACGTGAACTTATTAATAAATACACAAATAAAAATGTACAAATAATATCCTTCGCATACAATAATTATTTTCTTACAATTATAATAAAATGTATGGGCATTTTTTACATTATGTGATTTTGTACTTATACATTCTCTACTCTCATACTTATCTTTCTGCACTCGTGAACAAAATCTTAATAATGTAGTTAAAACTTTTTCTTAAACTTATCAATAAAAAAACACTCTATCATGATCTTAGGTACAGTTGAGGTATCGGATCCAATAACTCACCCAACTCGCGTACTATTTTCAAAGTACATTTTTCAGTCAATTTTTGATGAACTTATCTAAAATATTCCAGGTATTTTCTTTGAACTATATAGAAAAACTTTCTTGCTGGACGTTGTTTTTAGTCTGAAGTGGCCTCGATACTTTTTGTCTCCGAAATTAGGTGAATGTGGTTACCGACCGGCCTTAATTTTCAATTGGATATTATTGAACAAAAGGTCATTTTCAACTTTTTATTATTTTGCAGGCATTCGCTGAGTATACTTGGTATGTGTACTCAATTTCAAACATTTCCAATAAAATTTGTACGAGTTGTGATTATTTATGTTTTAATCACTTATTGAAGCCTATATCTAAAAAATTAATTTTGTGAATTTGAAAATTCCCATTCCTGGAGACCCGAGGTGAAGCTTTTAGCGTTTTCGAGCGTTTGGCGAGTTTGAATTCGACAGCTCAAGTGAAGAAATTGTTTCATTCAAACACTTTACAAAAATTAAAATTGCGATTCTCACACAACATTCAAAAGCATTAAAAGTACAACAATAACCAAATCTTATAATATTAAATAACGAAATAATAAACGAGAAACACATTTCTTCTCTTACTTCTCCAGTAAAATATGATATACAATATACTTGAGGGTTTCAACTTTTAAAATTATTTGTATAATTTGGACGTACTTATACGACAAAATTGATATATATTAACCTACACGTGGAAAGAAGAATATTCTCCAACAGTGCGGGCTCTTGCAATTCTAACATTGTTAATGTAAGGGGAAAAATTAGACATACAATACCCCATTACGGGAATTTTCCGATTAATAATTATTGTGAAGTAATTAATTTCTTCACGTAATTCATACACGGCTCCTGAGTAGAAGAATAGATATTTTTACCAAAACAACAAAAAATCATATTTCCTATACTTTTAACAATACGGTAACAAAAGTTCCAATTGTTATGTAAAAAATGGTTGCTTTGTCCAAATCTTTTATTTAAAAAAAGTTCAGGACTGAAAAAGGAGAGAATATTCTTATTTCTTAAGACTACAAGATATAACGATTTGCTTTATAAATATTTGATTCTTTCCATATAATTTACACGTGAAAAGTATTGAAAATAACGCACATTCCATTTTCATACCTGCAAAGTTCTGAAATTCTCACAGAGATTTATATGAAAGGAAATTTTATTAACAACCCTCCCGTTTATTTTTGTAATCCAAAATTTACTATTGCAGAGTGGCAAGGAAGGGTTGAAGCACAATACATATAGGAAGGCCAATTGCAGTGTATCAACATTACCACTAAAAACAATGACTTTCCGTATAAAAAACTCTCGTCATATTAGTCCAGGCAGAACAAAAAAAATCGATAATACACATTGAGATTCGGACTTGCTTTTGTCTAAGCACTCCTAAAATTCATATGCTGTTAATTTATAAATGAAAAAATGCCTTTTGCTACGTCCATGAAAGTGTTATGCTGTCACAAAATGGTCAGAATAAATACTCATAGCTATTATTGGAAAATGTTTAAAATATTATTAAATATTCTCTGTAAAAACCAGAGATCTTTTTTTTCTGTATTCTATTTTTCGAGTCCTTTTTTGAAATATGATAACTTCATGGTGTTATTATTTTCACTGTAGAAAAACGACTCTGGAATCCCACGAGTGGTTACATTTTAGTATGACTGGAGACAGGTTTTTTAGTCGTATTTCAATGCCTGGAATTAGCTCTGAAGTAATAGTATTTTTACAGTGTTAACAAGAATATTGGTTTTCAGTGAATTACGTACCTACTGAAAAATCTTGTAACTGACTAAATTTTCATGTAAAAATTTCAAAAACTTAGCTGAACACAACTTAATTTGCATAATTAATTGAATTTTCGAAATCGAAGATGGTGAAGTAATTACAAAGTAAAATTGGATTTAAAATAGCGCTGTAAACGTATAAGGAATTTATTTTTGTGAAAGTATATTTAAAAATTTTCAATTTGAAACCTTCTAGTCACCAAGAAACTTTATCAACTCTTCTGTAGTGGAGAAAGACTTGCAATTCCGATAATTTTTCAGAACCAAGAAGTTTCAATTTGCTTATTTTGAATTAATATATGTCCTCTCCTTACAAAATTGTATATCTACATTTTCAATACTGTATTTTTCCAATTGAAAAAATCAAATGATCTATAAAAGAGGCGTTTACTGACTCAGAATTAAATAAGTATAAAATGCCACCATAGGAAAATTTTTAATGATTATTTGCATTTATTTCGTCTTCCTGAGATAATTAATCCACCATCATATACATTTGAAAATTCGTTTTTAATGAAATGCATATTTGGCAAATATTCAAAATCGACGAGATTATTAGCAGCAGTTCTTGGTTACGGTGAAAAACTGTCAAGTAACAATTTCTTTCACTTGTCACGCTAAGCCCATGCTAAGCCTATCTTCCCTCTACGTTCGGTGAGACGTAGAGGGGTAGAGGGAACGGTTGCGTGGCTGGTTCGCGATACTAGCGCCCTCGCATCGCTGGTTCCCTAACTATGTCTACCCTCGACGTTTCATTCCCCGCGCCCTTCTTCTAAGCTTGTTGGGCATTGTCGCCTCTATACCTATCTTCCCTCTACGGTCTCCATGAGCCCTCTTCTCTTTAGCCTCACATTATTGCCACTGTCTCTCGCACTTCGCCATTCCGAAGGGTACCTCTGTGGCAAACCTGGAGATCGAAAGCATAAGGTCACTCATGTATTTTACATGGACGATCTCAAGATCTATGCTAGAAATAAAGAGAAACTACATCAAGCTCTAAAAATTGTCAAAGGGTACACTCAAGAGATTAGAATGGAGTTCGGGTTAGAGAAATGCGCCACGGTTCATTTGAAGAAAGGAAAACTTAATGGCATCCCCGAAGACCCTGAGCTCTTCGACAGAAGCGCTATCTGGCGCGGATCCAGAGGGGGGGGGGGCACGGGGGCTTGCCCCCCCCCCCTCCGAAAGCCCAAACTCGAATTTTTCAAATAAGATAATTGAAGTTTACTATATATATATAATACTGGAAAGCGAATTTCCTTCTTGAATACGGTTATACAGAAGGCATCAATTATTCTCATCGTCTACTATTCAAATTTAGCGCCCAATTTATATCATGTAGTTACGTACAGATACTCTGGTAACGTATATCAATGTTACAATGTATTCCCAGCACTGACACTATCACTCTTGCTTCGTATCCACATGCGGTTAGAGAGCCTAACTGCCGATGTAGATTCCCAACCATGTAATTCTCGCAGCCAATCATGGTCTCGAAATCTCTCATGGATGCAAGAAACATAATTTTATTGTGGATAACCATTTAAGGTGAACAGGGAGCGAACTCAGCTGATTGCGAGATTTGCGAGGTTACGTTTTGCGATTTAGACTTTTACGATTATTTCGGTTAAAATAGCCGAGTTTTTAAAACTTAAAATATTGTTCATGAAATTGAAGGATCACAAAAATATCAATAATGGTAAATATTTTATTTCTGCATTCTGGCTATTTCAATGCGACTTTAGTTTTTTGAAGATACATTTTTTCAAGTTTCTTCATTCTTGGCTTCATTATAAAAAGAAAATGTTTGGCTTTATTTTACCAAAAGTTCAAGCTGTGACACCAGGAAATGAAGAAATGTGAAAATCAACTAGAAAAATTAGTTTAATTTAAAAAAAAAATAATATCGTAAAAGTAAAAAAAACACCTTTAAAAAGGAGTAAACAATGTCGGAGAGAGCTTACTATTTTGAAATTTATAAATATTTTTTGAAATATTGAAATTTATTTACTGTATTGAATAGAAATTTATTTAAAATACTTCAATGTCAGAATTATTGAACTATATATTATTTTAACTGTTTCTTTGAAGAAAAATTGTTAAGCTACCAATCACGACATACGAATTATCATTCGAGAAGAAAGAAATTATGTTCTGAAATTTCATAATTCAGGGTGACCGCTGTACCAGGAAACTGGGAAATGATTGAGAATTTTTTGAAACTGGGAAATGACACTGCATTTATTCTTTAACCGGGAATTTTATAAGTTTTGAGAAGAAAAATCTATCTAATCACTTGAAATATCACAAATTTTATGTCACAAGATGTATAATGCAATTTAAAATAAGTTTGATTTAAACATTTTTTTAAATGCTAAGTTTAATGATTAACTGCTATTTTATTATTGAAATCATTCATTTTACAATGTGTAATTCTAAAATCTTTGACCATCAAAATGTTTAATTTTAGATCTTCATTTTTAAGGGTACATTTTCAATTAAGAGAATTTTAATTTGCAGTTTTGAAGACTTACACAATAAAAGATTAAAAGCTTTTGGAATTGAAATTTTTTGACAAATAACGTTTTAAGTTGATCAACTGTAAATATAAATCAATTAATGATTTTTAAAATTGAACTGTAGTTCGTGTATTCGGAATTGTACAATATTTGATTGATTTTATAGGACGATTTTGAATCTGTTAAAATTAAACAATTTACAGATGTTGACGTTAAAAATTAAACTGTTTCAATTCGAAAGCCTCAGTAGTTAATCAAATGTGAACTTCCGAATGTAGCTTTATAAACTATGGTTATTACAGTCTAAAATATATAATTTTTAACCAATTCAATTTAAACATTTCTAATTAAGAAAAGGAACAATTTTTTAATAGTCAGCAATGTTTGACTGCCAAACTTAAACTTAGAACGTCACAATGTTAATTTTAATTGTTATCTTTAAAATTCTTTTGATCGTAAGTGAAAATGCTGAATTTTGATGTTTAAATAACAAATAAAAATGTATTCATTCAGAAAAAATGCGAGCAAGTTAAGGAGATTTCTCTTGAAACTTCTTTTAAGGATTTTGGAAGGTTGTAAGATAGTACAAAAATTGTCTTAAGTTTCCAGGGAAAGTTTTAAATCATTGTTCATTTCGAAAAATTAATTTTAACAGAATATTTAAGAATATTTCGGAACAAAAGCAAATTTTGATGAATAAATAACAATTGAAAAGTTAATTATTTGGAAAAAATTGGAATAAGTTCAAGAGATATTTAGAAGTTTTGAAGAAATTCAAAAATAATTTGCAACTTGAAAAGATGTCAAAAAATTTAAAACAAAATGTAGATTTTTGAAGATTTCGAACGAAAAATTTAGAAGTTTTCCAAGCATTTTGAAAGGTTTCCAAATAATAAAAAATGTTATTAAGATTCATTGAAAAATTGAAAATAATTTTTTGTTTTGAAAAATTGATGTTAAGAAAATATTTTGAAATATTTTAGAACATTTCCGAAAATGTAAAAATAATAATGTGAAAGATTTTGAGGCAATTTTGTTAATTTCTCAGGATTTATTAAGAGTTTTAGGAAAACTTTGAATTATTTCAAAAGACATTTGGAAGTTTTAAACATCCTTTACAAATAATTCAAAATTTCTAAAGATTCCAACAAATGTTAAATCAAATGTAGATTTTTAAAGATTTTGAAATAAGATTTAGTAGTTTTTTAAAGATTTTAAAGGGTTACAAGATAATACATTTTTTTAAGGTTCCTGGGAAAATTTTAAGAGATTTTTGAGTAAAAATGGATATTGTTTTAGAGAATATTGTATAAGATTTCCAAGTTTTTATGTATAAATGACAAGTGAACAATTATTATATTATTATATATTTATATTTATATGTAGTAGTATATTTGAACTCTCCCTTTTACGGGTTTGAGGGCCTCCGCTCCCTGTACATATGTTTACATTTCATCCTTAGTCTAGCTTAACCGCTACTTATTTTCTAATGCATCGCCTTATATAAAAACAATAATCTTAGCACTACTCTTCTTAAACTACAGACAATGAGCGATCTTCCCGGGCTTCCATTTTCTCTTACCATCAAATTCATTTAGACCGATTTGAAAATTAGAAATTTTTACTCTTTATTTGCCTTTAAACAGGATTACCCGTTTGGCTCTACCCTGATCCCTTGCTTTCTCTTATTTCTTCCAGTTTTTGCATCCACATCACTCCCTGCCCATTACCATCCAAGATCCATCTCAGTTGCAACGACTTAACACCAAATAATTCAACTTCTAATTTAAAAATGGTTTAATTTTTAAAAATTGTAATTTTTCAATTTCTCATGTTTCTAACTCAAAATTGTTTACAATGATATTATTTTGAAAATTTATAAATTTTGTTGTGTCATTTTTTAATTTAGGGCATCATTAAAAATAATAGCGTGCATTTATAAATAATATGAATTTTGATTCGCTAAAACGGTTACTTCATACAAATAATTTTGTAAGAACAAGAAAAAATCTGCCTCAGCCCGGATTTGAACCAGAAACGCCACAATCCATGAGTTAACCAATTACGTGCATTTATATACATTTTTGAATCTTTGATCTGTATAATTTATAAAAGTTCAGAATGTTTTATTTTGCAGTTTAACGGCATTTGATTGAAAATTGTTTAATTAAAAAGTGTTAAAAGCTTTCTTTTTTAATATGTAAATTATTGAACATTTGAATGAAAAAATGTTGAAATTTTAATTTTGAAAGTTAAAAATTGAAAAGAAATCCATGTTGAATGTTTTAATTTGAACTTTACTGCTTATGAATTCAAACGAAACAATTTTTAGCTTCAAAGGTTTGAATCTAAGTTTCAGTGAGCGTGAAATATTTTGTGAACCGAAAAAATCGGGAAATGACCGGGAATTTTGCCCTTGATTGAAACGGCCACCCTGATAATTGTATTAAGATTTAAGAAAATAATTCTTTAGTTTATTGAAATAAAAAAAATCTTTTTGAAATCATGATAAAATTTTACTGTACATACATAATTTCTTTTTTTTTGGTTAGATAAGTTCTGGTAGTAAGAAACGTTTACGGAACCAAACTCTTGAAGAACTATTTCGAAAAAGAAAGCATGGTGTGATGGAAGAAATTTCTGAAGCTAATGATTCAGTAAATATGGTGGTGGTATCTTCCGACAATTCAGATAATATAGGTTTAGAATCGTCTGCAATTGTTAATTCCGATTTGGTGGGGGAAGTTTATGAAGCAGACAGATCAGAAAATATGGTAGTAGTACCTTCACATAATTCAGGGAATGCAGTTGTGGAATCATCTGAATTTTCTAATTCTCTGGTTGAAAAAATGCACGGTCCAGTGGTGGGTTCGTCTAATGTTGTATTTTCAGAAGTTCGAAGACCAGAATGTCCGCAGTATAATAAGAAATTGTCGGATACCATAGTTGATATTGACAACGACATCGGAAACTACATCGGTAAAAAAATTGATGACTTCACGAAGTGTAAACTTTTAGAGGAACCTTGGAAAGCACCCGATGATTTTCAATTTCCATTTTCCGAACATAATAAATGTGTTTTCTGTAAAACAGCAGGGACTTTTTTGTAAGTATTGCCCCTGGTTCAAAAATCCATCTGGCGAAGGCAGGCACAATGCAACTCCTTTAATGAAATTGGTCACTTTGCCTCTCACTCATTTTGCAAAACTCACTGGGAAGGACGGGGATCTGGAGACTCACAGCAAACGCGTATATCATAAAAGCGCCTTAGAAGCCGGAAAGGAATTTCTCGCATCTTATCATAATCCTGCACGCGACGTGCTGAGTCAGGTGAATCAAAAGCATTTATCTGAAATCTCAGAAAATAGAGGCAGATTAAAGCCAATCTTGGAACGTATCATCTTTCTTGGTCGGCAAAATATTCCGCTAAGAGGACATAGGGACGACGGCAATCTAAATTATATAGAAAAGGGAAACACGGTAGAAAGTACAGTGAATCAGGGCAATTTTAAGGAACTGCTGTCGTTCCGTATAGCCTCTGGTGATGAGAACCTCGAAAATCACTTGAAGAATACTTCTTCTCGGGCTACATACATTAATAAGACTATCCAGAATAATCTTATTAGTTGTTGTGGTCAAGAAATTACAGAACTAATTGTGAACAGAGTTAAATCATCTAATCTTTACATAATTTTATTTGAGGAGACCACTGACTTGAGCCACAAATCTCAAATAAACCTTATTCTGAGATATACCCTGGCGGACCGAACGAACGGAGCGGATACGCTACAGCGTATCCTTATAGTATCCACATCGTATCCTCTCCGTATCATGCAAGAAAAACTCATTAAAAAAGAAAGATTAACATTTCACTTGTTGAAATTCGGATTCTACGTGAAATTTTGAGTTAAAAGGTCACAGAGTAATCGCAATAGTTTTTCTTGCAAACATTAAAAACTTTAAATAAATATAATACTTATCGATGACGTGCGCTGAAGGCGATTTCAAACGCATCGTCATTCAGTAGCAGTTCATAGGCTTTATCCGTCAACGATGCGTGTGAAGTCGCCTTCAGCCCACGTTATCGATAAGTATTATATTTTTTAAAAGTTTTTAATGTTGCAAGAAAAACTATTGCGATTACTCTGTGACCTTTTAACGCAAAATTTCACGTAGAATCCGAATTTTAACAAGTTAAATGTTCATCTTCCTTTTTTAATGAGTTTTTCTTGCATGATACGGAGAGGATACGATGTGGATACTATAAGGATACGCTGTAGCGTATCCGCTCCGTTCGTTCGGTCCGCCAGGGTACTTACAACTAGCAGGAAATAAGAGAAGATTTCTTGGGCTTCATCGATGCATTCCAAGACGATATGAGCGCCACTACTGATGAGATTGAAGAGATCATCTCTGATGGAGAAGATGCTCAGTTAATCAGAGTGTCATTAGCTGAGGATGGGAAAGAATATTCGCTAACAGGAAAGGCCCTTGGACAAATAGTTTTACGGATGTTGAAAAAAACTGTCTCTACCCTTGGACCGCTGCGTTGGAATTGGAACAGATGGTTGCTTGGTGATGCTATCTGAACGAAAGGGTGCTGTGACTGAGGTGCAAAAAGAATGTGTCAATGCACTGAAATGTTCTTGTAAGAATCACATTTTAAACTTATCACTGTCCATGTCTTCTCAAGTGGTACCAGTGCGGAATAGCGTAGTTTTTTACGGACCTTCCGCAAATTCTGGACGCATTAGAAGAAATTTCCTCATGGCAAGACAGTTCCACAGCTAGTAAAGCTAAATCTTTAGCAACATCCCTTTGCGATAGCGAATTTCTGGTAAAGATGAATTGCCGGAGCGATGTTCTTGCTTTGCCTCTGCCTCTAAGCAAGCAATTGCAGAAAGTCAATCTGGATTTGAAGAACGCTGCTGATCTTGTGGCTGACACTATATCCATTCTTGAAGAGCGTCGTCTGAATGCGAATGACTATTTCCAATACGGCGTATGGATACGTGTGAACGCACTTGCTACTAATTTAGGTATTGAAATAAAAAAACCTCGCCTCTGCTGCCGACAAACCCAACGTGCAAACTACCAAACGGAAACAACGGAAGATTACTACCGGCTGTCCATTTTTATTCCTCTACTGGATAATATGCTCGTGGATTTAAATTTAAGATTTGATTCCAGTACTTTTGATGCTTTCCACCTACCACTTATCTTTCCAACCTGTGCTTTGGAGTCTGATGCGAAAAAGGAGGATGACACTGGTAGCATCAAGAAATAGATAAACCTATTTCATCCCTTACTTAATGTAAACGAATCAACTGGAATGATTCTGCTGCAAAATGAGTATTTGCTATGGAAAAAGAAGTGGACCCGTCACCAATCACCCGTTCCTAGCACGGCTATTGAAGCTTTATAGACCTGTGACAAAGACGTGTACCCATTGATAAGTCAACTTCTTCAGATATTAGCTACATTGCCGATAAGTAATGCTACTGCAGAAAGAACATTCTCTACGCTACGCAGACTGAAGACTTGGCTTCAGTCAGTTATGAGCCAAGATCGTCTGACAAGTCTCGCACTTTTAAATGTGCACAGATATATTCCAGTAGTAGTAGAAAGGATCATTACGCTCTTCGCAAAGAGTAGAAATAGAAGCCTGAATTTTATTGTTTGAAAATAATCTTCTTATAGTTTATGCTTGATTTCGAAAATTTTATGAATATTTTATACTTGTTGATTAATGATTACACCATGACATACAAGACGTAGCTTGTAAATATAAAAATATAGTTCCTATCTAAACATTTGTTAATTATATTTATAATATTCATGAATAATATATTTATATAATTTATAATAAAAATTCAAAGCGAAATAACTTTAAAATTATAATTAACCTCCCCCTCGAGAGTGGAGGGGGAAGGGTGATTATTGCCCCCCCCCAAGCCCTTCTCTGGATTCGCGCCTGCCTTCATTCCCTTGATTATCTTCGTCATCTACACGTTGTACCTATCATGGAATAAGATCTGGGGGTTTACAATGTAGTGTAAATAATGCAATGCATAACGATTGAAAAAATGGATAAAAATTGCAGATATTAATACCTGGGAGGAAGTAGACGAAAAATCGACTGATTCTGAAAATAGTGTAGCTGAAACCAACCTAAAGAAAAAGAGGAAACATATTGAAAGTGTAGAAGAAGAGGAAGAAAAAAAAGAAGACGAAACTGGTGTGAAAAAGTTGTTGTTTTCCAAACTTTTGCCTTCAGATTATGAACACTGTGAAACTGCTGCGATCACTGCAGCAGATAACTTCTCATACGACCGGAGTATTCCCAGCAGACAGGATACCAAAGATTTGGACAAAACCAGCTGCCTTAATTGTTAACACTGATGGCCACACCAAATCCGGAGCCCACTGGTTCGCAATGTATGTCAAAAGCGATGGAAGAGGGTATTACTTTGACAGCTAGGGATTACCACCGATCATCCGACAGCACATCAATAGATTACGAAGTAACTCTGACCAGTTTAAATGGAATACAAGACAGCTACAAAGCAATTTCTCTACTGTTTGTGGTCAGTTTTGTGTGCTCTTTTTACATTGCTTGTCTAGTGGGCTTAGTATGCAACAGTTTTGTGCTCTCTTTACCTCAGATTTCACCAGAAACGATCAATTAGTGCGTGAATATTACGACTCGTTTATGGGTGTGAAATCACGAAAGAAATATTCCAAATGTTTTTCCGGTAATGGTATGTCGAATGTACATATTCAAGGATGTTGCTCAAAACTATCTTATTCATAACAGAAAAAAAAATGTATTCTTGAATTGCTTTTCAACCCCCTTGATTGTTAAAAAAAGGAAGATATATATCTATACGATCAAAGGGAGTAATAAATATCGAACAAAAAATAAAAATTCTGTTTATTTCCTTTATTACCCCTTCCTTCTTAGTTTAAGTTATAGGTAGAGGTGGTAATAGTTATACATACATGTTTCATATGATTTTAAAACAACAGTTGAAGTAGCAGCTATGGAGTATTCACATCGTAGAAAAATCGACAGCTTTGTCCACACATTAGAATCACGTGTCAATATGCTTGCACTTTGGCCTTTTCTGGTTCAGAATAGAATTTATGATAGAGATCACATAAATACATCATTCTGGCTAGTAAGTAGACATTTTTTCTAGCTCTGATTGCTGCTTTACGTAAACGATTAATTTTATTTTTTTAGAAATCGTTAACTCATCTTGCTACAGTAAGAGATATACTACTAACCTTAAAACCGTGCGGACCAGATGCATACACAAATTTTTTGCTCAGCTTGCGACAATCGGGACATGAAATTCTAGCTGATTATATGGAATTCTGTTTGGATGAGTAGTAGTTATTCTACAGATAATATGGAATTCAGTAAGGATGAGTAATAGTAGTAGTAGTTTGGTTAGTACTATTGAGAGATCAGTTGACACACCCTCTTCTTTACCCTCTGACGCGAACGTGTACTCTATCCCCACTCTATCATTCAGATGATGACGTCATCCTAAAGGTCATTACCATGCATACGACCTTGAGATTCGATGACTTCATAATGACGTCATCGTCTGAATGACAGAGTGGGGATAGACCAGAGGCAGGCTGTGGTCACTAGTATAGGCAACCGCGATCACACATATTCTGGTCCTGTTTTGCGGGCTCGTTAGATGGCTCTGTAGGTCTTTCCCCGCTACACGTCGCTGAGGGGTCAATGTTTCATCTATCACTCTTACTCCTTCGTGGTTTACCGAACGTCAACACATGTACGAATTTACACAACCTAACCTGTGCTAACCTGCAAAGAAGTATTTGACTGTTTGAGAGCCGATATGTAATTTGTTGTCGTCATTTTCGACCTGATTATTATCGTTGCAGTACACAGG